>CM051239.1:434146970-434149470 GCA_027917425.1 Gastrophryne carolinensis
ACACTAAGAAACAGCTATGACAGGACTATAAACAAAAGCGGGAAAAGGCTGTTGAACCTGTGCCGGAGCCTGGGACTGTACATAATGAATGGACGTATCCGGGGTGACTGTCTAGGACGATTCACACTAAACTCCCATGTGGGCAGCAGTGTGGTGGACTATGCCATCACAGACGCAGACCCCGCGAGTATCAACGCCTTCATAGTCACGCCTGACACGCACCTCTCAGACCACAACCAGATCCTGCTGTACATGAAATCCACTGAGCGGCCATCCACACAGCAGCCCCACCAGACTGGTCTCTACAACCTGCCACCATCCTTCAAGTGGCTCAGACAATCCGCCACTGAGTACAACAATGCGACCAACCGAGCGGAAATCAAAGAAATGCTCATAAACTTTCACACTAACATCTATGAGCCAAACCAACAAGGAGTCACCCTGGCAGTGAAGGACTTTAATACCATCCTGCACACCATGGCAGAACTAGCAGGCCTCAAACGGACCAACCTCAAGAGACCTTCTAATAAACAGTCTGAGAAATGGTTTGACAAGGAATGCAGGGTTCTACGTCATTCCCTAAGGGCAGCCTCTAACAGAAAACACAGAGACCCCAATGACAAGGATGTGAGGGAAACCTATGACACCCTACGGAGGCAATACAAGCGCACCCTCAGAGAGAAAAAACAAAGGCATCTCTCCCACAAAATCCAGCAGCTCGAGGACTCCATCCAGGACAACTCATTCTGGGAGACCTGGCACCATATCGACACAAAGCCAAAGAAAAACTCCCTCCACATCCAAAATGGCAACATCTGGCTCAGCTACTTCAGGGACCTCTACAAAAACCTCCCTGAAGAAGAGCAAACCCCGGAACAACAACAAATAACCACAAAACTGAGGGACATGGAGGAGGCAATCAAGGACTTCCAAACCCCCCTAGACTGGCGAATCACCATGCAAGAAATCCAGGAGAACATCTCCCTGCTGAAATGCAGAAAGGCCAGCGGCCCTGACGGCATCCTGCCAGAGATGATCAAATACAGCTCCCCAGACATACACGCTGCACTGGCAAAACTATTCACCCTGGTCCTGAGCTCCGGACACTTCCCTCAAGACTGGAACCGAGGCCTCATAACACCTATCTACAAAAATGGAGACCAATATGACCCAGCGAACTACCGAGGGATCTGTGTCAGCAGCACTCTGGGAAAGCTATTCAGCAGCATCATTAACAGAAGGGTCCTCACCTTCCTCACACAGCAAGAGGTTCTAAGTAAAAGCCAAGCCGGGTTCATGCCAAACCATCGCACCACTGACCACATCTACACCCTGCACAGCCTTATCAAGACTCACGTCCACAACACCAAACAGGGGAAGATCTTCTCCTGTTTTGTGGACTTCAAGAAGGCGTTTGACTCAGTGTGGCACCCGGGCCTGTTCCTGAAACTCCTGCAAAGCGGAATAGGGGGGAGAACATATGATGTCATCAAGAGCTCATACACTGGGAACCAATGCAGTGTGAAGGTGAATGGCAAGAGGACGGCATACTTCCACCAGGGCCGAGGAGTCAGACAGGGATGCAGCCTGAGCCCAACGCTCTTCAACATCTACATCAATGAACTGGCTGCAGCTCTGGAGGCTTCCTCAGCACCAGGCCTCCTCCTGCATGACCGCGAGGTGAAGTTCCTGCTGTACGCCGATGACCTCCTGCTGCTGTCCCCGACAGAGACAGGCCTCCAAGACAGCCTGGCAGTACTGGAGAAATTCAGCACCACATGGGCACTACCCATCAATTCTAAGAAGACCAAAGTCATGGTGTTCCAGAAGAGGGGCCAGAATAAAGCCTCCATTCCCTCCTTCACATTAAACGGGTCTGCACTGGAATAAACCGACAGCTACACCTACCTGGGGCTGGAGCTTAACCAATCAGGGAGCTTTAAGCCAGCAATAGAGGCCCTGAAAGGAAAAGCCTGCAGAGCTTTCTACGCCATCAGAAAGCGACTGTACCACCTCAAACCACCAGTGAGGGTCTGGATGAAGATCTTTGATGGGGTCATTGTCCCAATCCTACTTTATGGCAGTGAGGTTTGGGGACCAATCACCTACCCAGACCAGTCCAAATGGGACCCAAGCCCAACAGAGACCTTTCATCTGGAGTTCTGCAAGTACCTCCTCCAGGTCCATCGCAGCACCTCCAACATGGCGTGCCGGGCAGAGCTGGGCAGGTTCCCTCTATGGTTCCAGGTGCAGAAGAGGGCGCTGTCATTCTGGGGGCACATACAGAGCAGCAGCCCCGACTCCTACCACCACAAAGCCTCCCTGAGCCATGGGGCCCAGGACAAACCCTGTGCCCTCCAACTGAGTGTCAGTCACCTGTCCAGCCAAAACCCCCGACATGCCCTGACAAAAGCCCAAATAAAGGGGGCGATAGAGAGCTGCCAGGAGCAATATATAGAGGATTGGAAGAAAGAAATAAGCAACTCCCAGAAACTTACCA
>CM051239.1:434154470-434236970 GCA_027917425.1 Gastrophryne carolinensis
GATAAAAGACAGCAGCAGGAGGTAGAGATGAGCGAACTTTAGAAAAATTCGATTCGACTGATTCGCCGAATTTTCCGACAAAAATCGTTTCGACCCGAATTTATTCGCGACAAATCGCTATTAAAAACGGCTATTTCTGAGCCTCCTAGAGCCTCAATAGGGTTGTAAACCATTCTGCCTTGCTGTAACACGCACAGGATGCGTGCTGGGTTTGTTAAATAATACTTTGAATAAATATCACATGCAGATCAGAGGCATCGCTAATAGAATCGCAGAGCGGCACAATTGAATTCAAGAGAGTTGAAGTGGCATCACTATGAGGGGCAGGAGCCCAAACATTGCTTTAAAGAGACACTGGAGTTGGCAGCAGCAGGAGCTCAAAAATTGGATGAATCACACCCTGGAGTCGGCAGCAGGAGCAGCAGCAGGAGCCCAAACATTGGCTGAAAGAGACACTGGGGTTGGCTTCAGGAGCCCAAAAATTGGATGAATCACACCCTGGAGTTGCAAGCAGCAGCAGGAGCCCAAATATTACTTTAAAGAGACACTGGGGTTGGCTTCAGGAGCCCAAAAATTGGATGAATCACACCCTGGAGTTGGCAGCAGCAGCAGCAGGAGCCCAAACATTACTTTAAAGAGACACTGGAGTGGGCTTCAGGAGCCCGAAAATTGGATGAATCACACCCTGGAGTTGGCAGGAGTTGACAGCAGCAGCAGCAGCAGGAGCTCAAATATTACTTTAAAGAGACCCTGGGGTTGGCTTCAGGAGCCCAAAAATTGGATGAATCACACACTGGAGTTGGCAGCAGCAGCAGCAGGAGCACCAATATTACTTTAAAGAGACACTGGGGCTGGCTTCAGGAGCCCAAAAATTGGATGATTCACACCCTGGAGTTGGCAGCAGCAGCAGGAGCCCAAACATTACTTTAAAGAGACACTGGAGTTGGCTTCAGGAGCCCAAAAATTGGATGAATCACACCCTGGAGTTGCAAGCAGCAGCAGGAGCCCAAACATTGGCTGAAAGAGACACTGGAGTTGGCAGCAGCAGGAGCCCAAAAATTGACTGACACACCCTGGAGTTTCAAGCAGCAGCAGCAGGAGCCCAAACATTACTTTAAAGAGACACTGGGGTTGGCTTCAGGAGCCCAAAAATTGGATGAATCACACCCTGGAGTTGGCAGCAGCAGCAGGAGCCCAAACATTACTTTAAAGAGACACTGGGGTTGGCTTCAGGAGCCCAAAAATTGGATGAATCACACCCTGGAGTTGGCAGCAGCAGCAGGAGCAGCCCAAATATACACTGGAGTGGGCTTCAGGAGCCCAAAAATTGGATGAATCACACCCTGGAGTTGGCAGCAGCAGGAGCCCAAATATTACTTTAAAGAGACACTGGGGTTGGCTTCAGGAGCCCAAAAATTGGATGACTCACACCCTGGAGTTGGCAGCAGCAGCAGGAGGCCAAATATTACTTTAAAGAGACACTGGAGTTGGCTTCAGGAGCCCAAAAATTGGATGATTCACACCCTGGAGTTGGCAGCAGCAGCAGCAGGAGCCCAAATATACACTGGAGTTGGCTTCAGGAGCCCAAAAATTGGATGAATCACACCCTGGAGTTGGCAGCAGCAGCAGCAGGAGCCCAAATTTTACTTTAAAGAGACCCTGGGGTTGGCTTCAGGAGCCCAAAAATTGGATGAATCACACCCTGGAGTTGGCAGGAGTTGGCAGCAGCAGCAGCAGCAGCAGGAGCCCAAACATTACTTTAAAGAGACCCTGGGGTTGGCTTCAGGAGGCCAAAAATTGGATGAATCACACCCTGGAGTTGGCAGCAGCAGCAGCAGGAGCCCAAATTAACACTGGAGTTGGCTTCAGGAGCCCAAAAAATTGGATGAATCACACCCTGGAGTTTGCAGCAGCAGCAGCAGGAGCCCAAATATTACTTTAAAGAGACACTGGAGTTGGCTTCAGGAGCCCAAAAATTGGATGATTCACACCCTGGAAATGGAAGCAGCAGGAGCCCAAATATTACTTTAACGCGACCCTGGGGTTGGCTTCAGGAGCCCAAAAATTGGATGATTCACACCCTGGAGTTGGAAGCAGCAGGAGCCCAAATATTACTTTAAAGAGACACTGGAGTTGGCTTCAGGAGCCCAAAAATTGGATGATTCACACCCTGGAGTTGGAAGCAGCAGGAGCCCAAATATTACTTTAAAGCGACCCTGGGGTTGGCTTCAGGAGCCCAAAAATTGGATGAATCACACCCTGGAGTTGGCAGCAGCAGCAGGAGCCCAAACATTACTTTAAAGAGACCCTGGGGTTGGCTTCAGGAGCCCAAAAATTGGACGAATCACACCCTGGAGTTGGCAGCAGCAGCAGGAGCAGGAGCCCAAACATTACTTTAAAGAGACACTGGAGTTGGCTTCAGGAGCCCAAAAATTGGATGAATCACACCCTGGAGTTGGCAGCAGCAGCAGCAGGAGCCCAAATATTACTTTAAAGAGACACTGGGGTTGGCTTCAGGAGCCCAGAAATTGGATGATTCACACCCTGGAGTTGGCAGCAGCAACAGGAGCCCAAACATTACTTTAAAGAGACACTGGGGTTGGCTTCAGGAGCCCAAAAATTGGATGAATCACACCCTGGAGTTGCAAGCAGCAGCAGGAGCCCAAACATTGGCTGAAAGAGACACTGGAGTTGGCAGCAGCAGGAGCCCAAAAATTGACTGACACACCCTGGAGTTTCAAGCAGCAGCAGCAGGAGCCCAAACATTACTTTAAAGAGACACTGGGGTTGGCTTCAGGAGCCCAAAAATTGGATGAATCACACCCTGGAGTTGGCAGCAGCAGCAGCAGGAGCCCAAACATTACTTTAAAGAGACACTGGGGTTGGCTTCAGGAGCCCAAAAATTGGATGAATCACACCCTGGAGTTGGCAGCAGGAGCAGCCCAAATATACACTGGAGTTGGCTTCAGGAGCCCAAAAATTGGATGAATCACACCCTGGAGTTGGCAGCAGCAGGAGCCCAAATATTACTTTAAAGAGACACTGGGGTTGGCTTCAGGAGCCCAAAAATTGGATGATTCACACCCTGGAGTTGGCAGCAGCAGCAGGAGGCCAAATATTACTTGAAAGAGACACTGGAGTTGGCTTCAGGAGCCCAAAAATTGGATGATTCACACCCTGGAGTTGGCAGCAGCAGCAGCAGCAGGAGCCCAAATATACACTGGAGTTGGCTTCAGGAGCCCAAAAATTGGATGAATCACACCCTGGAGTTGGCAGCAGCAGCAGCAGGAGCCCAAATTTTACTTTAAAGAGACCCTGGGGTTGGCTTCAGGAGCCCAAAAATTGGATGAATCACACCCTGGAGCTGGCAGGAGTTGGCAGCAGCAGCAGCAGGAGCCCAAAAATTGGATTCACACCCTGGAGTTGGCAGCAGCAGCAGCAGGAGCCCAAATTTTACTTTAAAACGACCCTGGGGTTGGCTTCAGGAGGCCAAAAATTGGATGAATCACACCCTGGAGTTGGCAGCAGCAGCAGCAGGAGCCCAAATTAACACTGGAGTTGGCTTCAGGAGCCCAAAAAATTGGATGAATCACACCCTGGAGTTGGCAGCAGCAGGAGCCCAAATATTACTTTAAAGAGACACTGGAGTTGGCTTCAGGAGCCCAAAAATTGGATGATTCACACCCTGGAGTTGGAAGCAGCAGGAGCCCAAATATTACTTTAAAGCGACCCTGGGGTTGGCTTCAGGAGCCCAAAAATTGGATGATTCACACCCTGGAGTTGGAAGCAGCAGTAGCCCAAATATTACTTTAAAGAGACTTTGGAGTTGGCTTCAGGAGCCCAAAAATTGGATGATTCACACCCTGGAGTTGGAAGCAGCAGGAGCCCAAATATTACTTTAAAGCGACCCTGGGGTTGGCTTCAGGAGCCCAAAAATTGGATGAATCACACCCTGGAGTTGGCAGCAGCAGCAGGAGCAGGAGCCCAAACATTACTTTAAAGAGACACTGGAGTTGGCTTCAGGAGCCCAAAAATTGGATGAATCACACCCTGGAGTTGGCAGCAGCAGCAGCAGGAGCCCAAATATTACTTTAAAGAGACACTGGGGTTGGCTTCAGGAGCCCAAAAATTGGATGATTCACACCCTGGAGTTGGCAGCAGCAACAGGAGCCCAAACATTACTTTAAAGAGACACTGGGGTTGGCTTCAGGAGCCCAAAAATTGGATGAATCACACCCTGGAGTTGCAAGCAGCAGCAGGAGCCCAAACATTGGCTGAAAGAAACACTGGAGTTGGCAGCAGCAGGAGCCCAAAAATTGACTGACACACCCTGGAGTTTCAAGCAGCAGCAGCAGCAGGAGCCCAAACATTACTTTAAAGAGACACTGGGGTTGGCTTCAGGAGCCCAAAAATTGGATGAATCACACCCTGGAGTTGGCAGCAGCAGCAGCAGGAGCCCAAACATTACTTTAAAGAGACACTGGGGTTGGCTTCAGGAGCCCAAAAATTGGATGAATCACACCCTGGAGTTGGCAGCAGGAGCAGCCCAAATATACACTGGAGTTGGCTTCAGGAGCCCAAAAATTGGATGAATCACACCCTGGAGTTGGCAGCAGCAGGAGCCCAAATATTACTTTAAAGAGACACTGGGGTTGGCTTCAGGAGCCCAAAAATTGGATGATTCACACCCTGGAGTTGGCAGCAGCAGCAGGAGGCCAAATATTACTTGAAAGAGACACTGGAGTTGGCTTCAGGAGCCCAAAAATTGGATGATTCACACCCTGGAGTTGGCAGCAGCAGCAGCAGCAGGAGCCCAAATATACACTGGAGTTGGCTTCAGGAGCCCAAAAATTGGATGAATCACACCCTGGAGTTGGCAGCAGCAGCAGCAGGAGCCCAAATTTTACTTTAAAGAGACCCTGGGGTTGGCTTCAGGAGCCCAAAAATTGGATGAATCACACCCTGGAGTTGGCAGGAGATGGCAGCAGCAGCAGCAGGAGCCCAAAAATTGGATGACTCACACCCTGGAGTTGGCAGCAGCAGCAGGAGGCCAAATATTACTTGAAAGAGACACTGGAGTTGGCTTCAGGAGCCCAAAAATTGGATGAATCACACCCTGGAGTTGGCAGCAGCAGCAGCAGGAGCCCAAATTTTACTTTAAAACGACCCTGGGGTTGGCTTCAGGAGGCCAAAAATTGGATGAATCACACCCTGGAGTTGGCAGCAGCAGCAGGAGCCCAAATTAACACTGGAGTTGGCTTCAGGAGCCCAAAAAATTGGATGAATCACACCCTGGAGTTGGCAGCAGCAGCAGCAGGAGCCCAAATATTACTTTAAAGAGACACTGGAGTTGGCTTCAGGAGCCCAAAAATTGGATGATTCACACCCTGGAGTTGGCAGCAGCAGGAGCCCAAATATTACTTTAAAGAGACCCTGGGGTTGGCTTCAGGAGCCCAAAAATTGGATGAATCACACCCTGGAGTTAGCAGCAGCAGCAGGAGCCCAAACATTACTTTAAAGAGACCCTGGGGGTGGCTTCAGGAGCCCAAAAATTGGATGAATCACACCCTGGAGTTGGCAGCAGCAGCAGCAGGAGCACGAACATTACTTTAAAGAGACACCGGGGTTGGCTTCAGGAGCCCAAAAATTGGATGAATCTCACCCTGGAGTTGCAAGCAGAAGCAGGAGCCCAAATATTACTTTAAAGAGACACTGGGGTTGGCTTCAGGAGCCCAAAAATTGGATGAATCACACCCTGGAGTTGGCAGCAGCAGCAGGAGCCGAAACATTACTTTAAAGAGACCCTGGGGTTGGCTTCAGGAGCCGAAAAATTGGATGAATTACACCCTGGAGTTGCAAGCAGCAGCAGGAGCCCAAATATTACTTTAAAGAGACACTGGAGTTGGCTTCAGGAGCCCAAAAATTGGATGATTCACACCCTGGAGTTGGCAGCAGCAGCAGCAGCAGGAGCCCAAACATTACTTTAAAGAGACACTGGAGTTGGCTTCAGGAGCCCAAAAATTGGATGAATCACACCCTGGAGTTGGCAGCAGCAGCAGGAGCAGGAGCCCAAACATTACTTTAAAGAGACACTGGAGTTGGCTTCAGGAGCCCAAAAATTGGATGAATCACACCCTGGAGTTGGCAGCAGCAGCAGGAGCCCAAATATTACTTTAAAGAGACACTGGGGTTGGCTTCAGGAGCCCAAAAATTGGATGAATCACACCCTGGAGTTGGCAGCAGCAGCAGGAGCAGGAGCCCAAACATTACTTTAAAGAGACACTGGAGTTGGCTTCAGGAGCCCAAAAATTGGATGAATCACACCCTGGAGTTGGCAGCAGCAGCAGCAGGAGCCCAAATATTACTTTAAAGAGACACTGGGGTTGGCTTCAGGAGCCCAGAAATTGGATGATTCACACCCTGGAGTTGGCAGCAGCAGCAGGAGCCCAAACATTACTTTAAAGAGACACTGGGGTTGTCTTCAGGAGCCCAAAAATTGGATGAATCCCACCCTGGAGTTGCAAGCAGCAGCAGGAGCCCAAACATTGGCTGAAAGAAACACTGGAGTTGGCAGCAGCAGGAGCCCAAAAATTGACTGACACACCCTGGGGTTTCAAGCAGCAGCAGCAGCAGGAGCCCAAACATTACTTTAAAGAGACACGGGGGTTGGCTTCAGGAGCCCAAAAATTGGATGAATCACACCCTGGAGTTGGCAGCAGCAGCAGGAGCCCAAACATTACTTTAAAGAGACACTGAGGTTGGCTTCAGGAGCCCAAAAATTGGATGAATCACACCCTGGAGTTGGCAGCAGCAGCAGGAGCAGCCCAAATATACACTGGAGTTGGCTTCAGGAGCCCAAAAATTGGATGAATCACACTCTGGAGTTGGCAGCAGCAGCAGCAGGAGCCCAAATATTACTTTAAAGAGACACTGGGGTTGGCTTCAGGAGCCCAAAAATTGGATGATTCACACCCTGGAGTTGGCAGCAGCAGCAGGAGGCCAAATATTACTTGAAAGAGACACTGGAGTTGGCTTCAGGAGCCCAAAAATTGGATGATTCACACCCTGGAATTGGCAGCAGCAGCAGGAGCCCAAATATACACTGGAGTTGGCTTCAGGAGCCCAAAAATTAGATGAATCACACCCTGGAGTTGGCAGCAGCAGCAGCAGGAGCCCAAATTTTACTTTAAAGAGACCCTGGGGTTTGCTTCAGGAGCCCAAAAATTGGATGAATCACACCCTGGAGTTGGCAGGAGTTGGCAGAAGCAGCAGCAGCAGCAGCAGGAGCCAAAACATTACTTTAAAGAGACCCTGGGGTTGGCTTCAGGAGGCCAAAAATTGGATGAATCACACCCTGGAGTTGGCAGCAGCAGCAGCAGAAGGAGCCCAAATATACACTGGAGTTGGCTTCAGGAGCCCAAAAAATTGGATGAATCACACCCTGGAGTTGGCAGCAGCAGCAGCAGGAGCCCAAATATTACTTTAAAGAGACACTGGAGTTGGCTTTTGGAGCCCAAAAATTGGATGATTTTCACCCTGGAGTTGGCAGCAGCAGCAGCAGGAGCCCAAACATTACTTTCAAGAGACACTGGGGTTGGCTTCAGGAGCCCAAAAATTGGATGAATCACACCCTGGAGTTGGCAGCAGCAGCAGGAGCCCAAACATTACTTTAAAGAGACCCTGGGGTTGGCTTCAGGAGCCCAAAAATTGGATGAATCACACCCTGGAGTTGGCAGCAGCAGCAGCAGCAGCAGGAGCCCGAACATTACTTTAAAGAGACACTGGAGTTGGCTTCAGGAGCCCAAAAATTGGATGAATCACACCCTGGAGTTGGCAGCAGCAGCAGGAGCAGGAGCCCAAACATTACTTTAAAGAGACACTGGAGTTGGCTTCAGGAGCCCAAAAATTGGATGAATCACACCCTGGAGTTGGCAGCAGCAGCAGCAGGAGCCCAAACATTACTTTAAAGAGACACTGGGGTTGGCTTCAGGAGCCCAAAAATTGGATGATTCACACCCTGGAGTTGGCAGCAGCAGCAGGAGCCCAAACATTACTTTAAAGAGACACTGGGGTTGGCTTCAGGAGCCCAAAAATTGGATGATTCACACCCTGGAGTTGGCAGCAGCAGCAGGAGCCCAAACATTACTTTAAAGAGACACTGGGGTTGGCTTCAGGAGCCCAAAAATTGGATGAATCACACCCTGGAGTTGCAAGCAGCAGCAGGAGCCCAAACATTGGCTGAAAGAGACACTGGATTTGGCAGCAGCAGGAGCCCAAAAATTGACTGACACACCCTGGAGTTTCAAGCAGCAGCAGCAGGAGCCCAAACATTACTTTAAAGAGACACTGGGGTTGGCTTCAGGAGCCCAAAAATTGGATGAATCACACCCTGGAGTTGGCAGCAGCAGCAGGAGCAGCCCAAATATACACTGGAGTGGGCTTCAGGAGCCCAAAAATTGGATGAATCACACCCTGGAGTTGGCAGCAGCAGCAGGAGCCCAAATATTACTTTAAAGAGACACTGGGGTTGGCTTCAGGAGCCCAAAAATTGGATGATTCACACCCTGGAGTTGGCAGCAGCAGCAGGAGGCCAAATATTACTTGAAAGAGACACTGGAGTTGGCTTCAGGAGCCCAGAAATTGGATGATTCACACCCTGGAGTTGGCAGCAGCAGCAGGAGCCCAAATATACACTGGAGTTGGCTTCAGGAGCCCAAAAATTGGATGAATCACACCCTGGAGTTGGCAGCAGCAGCAGGAGCCCAAACATTACTTTAAAGAGACACTGGGGTTGGCTTCAGGAGCCCAAAAATTGGATGAATCACACCCTGGAGTTGCAAGCAGCAGCAGGAGCCCAAACATTGGCTGAAAGAGACACTGGAGTTGGCAGCAGCAGGAGCCCAAAAATTGACTGACACACCCTGGAGTTTCAAGCAGCAGCAGCAGGAGCCCAAACATTACTTTAAAGAGACACTGGGGTTGGCTTCAGGAGCCCAAAAATTGGATGAATCACACCCTGGAGTTGGCAGCAGCAGCAGCAGCAGCAGCAGGAGCCCAAACATTACTTTAAAGAGACACTGGGGTTGGCTTCAGGAGCCCAAAAATTGGATGAATCACACCCTGGAGTTGGCAGCAGCAGCAGCAGCAGGAGCCCAAACATTACTTTAAAGAGACACTGGGGTTGGCTTCAGGAGCCCAAAAATTGGATGAATCACACCCTGGAGTTGGCAGCAGCAGCAGCAGCAGGAGCCCAAACATTACTTTAAAGAGACACTGGGGTTGGCTTCAGGAGCCCAAAAATTGGATGAATCACACCCTGGAGTTGGCAGCAGCAGCAGGAGCAGCCCAAATATACACTGGAGTGGGCTTCAGGAGCCCAAAAATTGGATGAATCACACCCTGGAGTTGGCAGCAGCAGCAGGAGCCCAAATATTACTTTAAAGAGACACTGGGGTTGGCTTCAGGAGCCCAAAAATTGGATGATTCACACCCTGGAGTTGGCAGCAGCAGCAGGAGGCCAAATATTACTTGAAAGAGACACTGGAGTTGGCTTCAGGAGCCCAGAAATTGGATGATTCACACCCTGGAGTTGGCAGCAGCAGCAGGAGCCCAAATATACACTGGAGTTGGCTTCAGGAGCCCAAAAATTGGATGAATCACACCCTGGAGTTGGCAGCAGCAGCAGGAGCCCAAACATTACTTTAAAGAGACACTGGGGTTGGCTTCAGGAGCTCAAAAATTGGATGAATCACACCCTGGAGTTGCAAGCAGCAGCAGGAGCCCAAACATTGGCTGAAAGAGACACTGGAGTTGGCAGCAGCAGGAGCCCAAAAATTGACTGACACACCCTGGAGTTTCAAGAAGCAGCAGCAGGAGCCCAAACATTACTTTAAAGAGACACTGGGGTTGGCTTCAGGAGCCCAAAAATTGGATGAATCACACCCTGGAGTTCGCAGCAGCAGCAGCAGCAGCAGCAGGAGCCCAAACATTACTTTAAAGAGACACTGGGGTTGGCTTCAGGAGCCCAAAAATTGGATGAATCACACCCTGGAGTTGGCAGGAGTTGGCAGCAGCAGCAGCAGCAACAGGAACCCAAACATTACTTTAAAGAGACACTGGGGTTGGCTTCAGGAGCCCAAAAATTGGATGATTCACACCCTGGAGTTGGCAGCAGCAGCAGGAGCCCAATAATACACTGGAGTTGGCTTCAGGAGCCCAAAAATTGGATGAATCACACCCTGGAGTTGGCAGCAGCAGCAGCAGGAGCCCAAATATTACTTTAAAGAGACACTGGGGTTGGCTTCAGGAGGCCAAACATTGGATGAATCACACCCTGGAGTTGGCAGCAGCAGCAGGAGGCCAAATATTACTTGAAAGAGACAATGGAGTTGGCTTCAGGAGCCCAAAAATTGGATGAATCACACCCTGGAGTTGGCAGGAGTTGGCAGCAGCAGCAGCAGCAACAGGAGCCCAAACATTACTTTAAAGAGACACTGGGGTTGGCAGCAGCAGCAGCAGGAGCCCAAAAATTGGCCTAAAGACATAAATATGTTTTGCACCATTTGGAAAGTGTAAAACGTGGCACCATGCTGAATCTAGTCGCATGCATCAGGCATTGGTGGGTGGAAATCCTGGCTGATCCATCCCTGATTCATTTTGACAAAGGTGAGTCTCTCCACATTTTTAGTTGACAGACGAGTTCTCCTCGCCGTAACTATGGCCCCCGCCGCACTAAACACCCGCTCAGATGGCACGCTACTTGCCGGGCAGGACAGCTTTTCCAGGGCAAACTCTGCTAGTTGCGCCCACAAATCAAGTTTGGCTGCCCAGAAGTCCAGCGGATCCTCAAGGTGTGTTGGCATGGTCATGTCAAAGTATGACATGACCTGCTGGTTGAGGTCCTGCTCCAGGTCTTCCTGCTGCTCATGAGTAGCCTCACTATGCGGGTGTAGAAAGCTACTCATTAGCGACTGAAGACTGAGGCTGCTGCTGCTGATGGAGCTGCTGCTCCTGCCAACCCCCCCAGCGGCCATGGCAGTGGAAGGTGAGCGCAGAGGTCCCCTCGAGTCAGACCTGCGAGAGTATGGACCATGGCGCAGATAGGCATCGGCCAACTGCCTACGTAGAATGTCTTTGTAGTAGTTCAGTTTGTCCTCCCTCTCGGTGGGTTTAAAAAATGCCCCCATTTTGTGCCGGAAGCGAGGGTCCAATAAGGTGGACAGCCAGAAGTCATCCCGCCGACAGATGGAAACAATTCTGGGGTCACTACGCAAGCACGTGAGCATGCTTCGTGCCATTTGCGCAAGTGACTCGGATGGACTACCTGTCTCCATCTCCACTGCATACTGCCACGGTGTGCCCGGGTCCTCTGTCTCGCCTTCCTCAAAAACCTCTAGCTCCTCTGGCTGCTCCTGCTCCTCCTCTCCTGTCCGCTGACTAGATAAACCAGCCATTTCGCCAAGCCTAAACTGTGTTTCGCTGGGCAACTCCTCCTCCTCCTCCAGTTCAGCTCCAAGGGGGTTCATGTGGCCGTAAGATGTAAACGCCATGTCTCCAGTGCCCTGACCAGCCATGGTTTCCAACATGTGCTGTAGTACATGAAGCAGTGGAATCACGTCGTTCATCCCGTAATCCTGCCGCATGACAAATAAAGTGGCTTCCTCAAAGGGCCTGAGCAAACGGCAGGTGTCACGTATGAGCTGCCACTGGTTGACATTGAAGTTACACAGGGGAGTCCCCCTATCTGCTTGGATCATCAGGAAATCCGTGATGGCTTTTCTCTGTTCATATAATCGGTCCAACATGTGAAGGGTGGAATTCCAACGGGTGGAAACATCGCAAATCAGACTATGTTGGGGGATACCATTCTGACGCTGTAGCTCAAGAAGGGTGTGTTTGGCGGTGTATGAGTGGCTGAAGTGCATGCAAAGTTTCCTTGAAGTTGTTAGGATGTCTTGCAGATGGGGGGAACACTTCAGAAACCGCTTGACAACCAGATTGAAGACGTGAGCCATGCAGGGGGCATGGGTCAGGCTTCCTTGGCGCAGCACAGACAAAATCTTCTTCCCATTGTCGGTAACCATGATTCCCATTTTAAGTTTTCTTGGAGTAAGCCATGTTTGGATTTCCTGATGAATACATTTAAGCAGTTCCTCCCCTGTGTGACTCCGTTCGCCAAGACAAACCATGTGAAGCACTGCGTGACACCTCCGTGCCCTGCACACATGGTAGACTGGAGGGGCACTGAGACTTGAGCCTACAGTGGAGGGTGAGGAGATGGCAGAGGATGAGGAGGCCGAGTCGCACGGTGTTACAGGCCCAACGGGCAGGGAGCGCGGAGGCCGGAGCGGCGTGACCTGTCCAAGTTGCTGCTGCTGCTGCAAAGGGACCACATTCACCCAGTGGGCCGTAAACGACATGTACTGTCCCTGACCGTAGTTACAGCTCCAGATGTCGGCGCTGCCATGAACTTTGCTACACACCGACAGGCTGAGGGACTGGCCCACCTTCTGTTCAACAAAAGTGTGCAGCGCTGGTACTGCCTTCTTGGCAAAGAAATGACGGCTTGGGACTCTCCACCTCGGCTCGGCACAAGCCATCAGTTCTCTGAAAGGTGCAGATTCCACCACCTGAAAAGGGAGCGACTGCAGCACCAGCAACTTGGACAGGAGCACATTCAGCTTCTGCGCCGTAGGATGAGTGGGCGCATACTGCTGTCTCTTGGACATGGCTTCGCTGATGGATTGCTGGCGGGATGCATGACTTGGAGGAGGAGGAGGAGGAGCAGGAGCGACAGAGGATGGGTATGACGCACAGCTGCCTTCGGCTGAGGTGCTGGAGCCTTAGCTGGCAGAAATTGGGAGGTCACTTGGTGAGGAAGCAGACTGGACCACCCCTTGGGAGCCTCGGTTCTCCCAGGTCGCTTTATGGTGACGCATCATATGTTGACGCAGGGCCGTGGTGCCAACATTTGGACCCTGGCCACGCTTCACCTTTTGCCTACATATCTTGCATGTGGCCATGTTACCCTCCAGCGGATGCTTCAGGAAAAACTGCCACACTGCCGAGTAGCTACTTTTCCCACCCCCTGGCCTCACTGATTCACTGCTGCTGTTGCCAACTCCAGGAACCCCTGCTCCACTACCTCCCGATAAGGTAGACTGCCGCACAGCAGGTGCTCTACCCCGGCCCCGGCCGGCTCCAGCCTTTGGAATTGTGCCCCCATGCTGACTGCTACCACCTTGCTGCCTCAGCTGCTGACCCCGGGGCAACCTGCGCCCCTCTTCTCCTGATGATGACGATGAAGCCCCTTCATCACCCGGCTCCCAAGTGCGATCGGCTTCATCGTCATCATCATTATCACCGAGTTGTGGCTGTACGTCACTGATGTTCGGGGATTCGTCAACAGTGTCTGGCGCAGGAGCTGGAACGCTCGCAGCACCCACGACACTGTCCACATCACTATTTGTCTGCCTAGCTAGAGAAGCCACCTCCATTTCTTGGCTGGGCAGTAGCTGCTGACTGTCCTCTATCTGATGGTCCTCCTCACTAAAGAGTGGAGCTGAACCCAAAGCATAGGATACGTCGCTGGGGGAGGGAACGGCATAGGCCAGAGGCAATGGGAGGACAGGGACTGCTCTCGGGGCATGCCAACTCAGGGTTGTGTCAGAGGAACCTACCGACCCTAGACTGGGGGTCTCAGACGTAAGTTGTGATGATGTTGTTGATGAGCGCGTCAACCAATCTACCACGGCAGATGCGTTACTGGTGGAGACCCGACCGCTAGCAGATACTGGCAGATTAGGTCTCTCAGCGTGACTCCTGCTGCTACTGGCCCCCAGTCTGATGCGAGCTCTGCCTGCGGAACCTTGGCCTCTGCCACTCCTCTTTTCACTTCCAGGCACTTGTCTGCCCGACATAGTCTAACTGGCGTGGTAGTAGGTGATATTTTAAGAAGACCCCAGGCAGCGGTGGGTCTATATGAAACAGAATATAATGCACACCAAAAGTGAGCAGTAACACTCAGCCTCCAACAGGCCTGCTTAGTGTAAATAAGAGAGCTGCTTAGTGTAAATAAAGAGGGGTATGGTATGTTACAGAATGGGATGCCCCAACAGGAGTGCACCTGGCAGGCAGCAGTAAGTCTATGCACAGCAAAAGTGTCTTTATCAGGCCTAATTTCAATTAGAATAAGTGCAAATGGTTATATGGTCTTAAATAGAGGCTGGTGTAGTCACAGAATGGGATGCCCCAACAGGAGTGCACCTGGCAGGCAGCAGTAAGAATATGCACAGCAAAAGTGTCTTTATCAGGCCCAATTTCAATTAGAATAAGTGCAAATGGTTATATGGTCTTAAATAGAGGCTGCTGTAGTCACAGAATGGGATGCCCCAAAAAGGAGTGCACCTGGCAGGCAGCAGTAAGAATATGCACAGCAAAAGTGTCTTTATCAGGCCTAATTTCAATTAGAATAAGTGCAAATGGTTATATGGTCTTAAATAGAGGCTGGTGTAGTCACAGAATGGGATGCCCCAAAAAAGAAGTGCACCTGGCAGGCAGCAGTAAGAATATGCACAGCAAAAGTGTCTTTATCAGGCCTAATTTCAATTAGAATAAGTGCAAATGGTTATATGGTCTTAAATAGAGGCTGCTGTAGTCACAGAAAGGGATGCCCCAAAAAGGAGTGCACCTGGCAGGGACCAGTAGTGCTATGCACAGCAAAAGTGTCTTTATCAGGCCTAATTTCAATTAGAATAAGTGCAAATGGTTATATGGTCTTAAATAGAGGCTGCTGTAGTCACAGAATGGGATGCCCCAAAAAATAAGTGCACCTGGCAGGCAGCAGTAAGAATATGCACAGCAAAAGTGTCTTTATCAGGCCTAATTTCAATTAGAATAAGTGCAAATGGTTATATGGTCTTAAATAGAGGCTGGTGTAGTCACAGAATGGGATGCCCCAACAGGAGTGCACCTGGCAGGCAGCAGTAAGAATATGCACAGCAAAAGTGTCTTTATCAGGCCTAATTTCAATTAGAATAAGTGCAAATGGTTATATGGTCTTAAATAGAGGCTGGTGTAGTCACAGAATGGGATGCCCCAAAAAAGAAGTGCACCTGGCAGGCAGCAGTAAGAATATGCACAGCAAAAGTGTCTTTATCAGGCCTAATTTCAATTAGAATAAGTGCAAATGGTTATATGGTCTTAAATAGAGGCTGGTGTAGTCACAGAATGGGATGCCTCACAGCAGACTTAAGATCAGTTCAGTATATATGCACAGTTAGTGTATAAGCAGCCTGAAAACGCTAACAAAGCCTGTCAGCCAGCCAGTAACAAACACTCAGGCTGGATGAAAAAAAAATAAATCTCCCTGTGACTGCCGATTTTTCCTAACTTTCCCTGTTTTTCGCTGACTTTCTGTCTGTCTCCTGCCTGTCTCCTGCCTGTCTCCAGCCTGTCCCTGTCTGTCCCTGCCTGTCTAACTGCCTCTCTCCCTCAGCTACAACGTTCTGTCTCTCACGAATGCAATAGAAAAATGAGGAAGGAAAAGCAAGATGGCCGACTTAAATAGCGCTGTGACGTCACCGGGCTTGCTGGCTGCTGATAGGCTGCATGTGACTGCCCCAGCTTGCACTGGCGCGGGGTAGATGTCCAGACATGTCCCGTCCGCCATCTTAGAATGCCTGTATGTAAATGAATGGATGTTAAAGGAAAACTTCGAGCGATCGAATCGCGGGGAAATTTGGATTCGATCCGAATCAAATTTTTCATGAAATTCGGATCGAATCCGGGTTCGTCCGGATCGATTCGCTCATCCCTAGCAGGAGGTAGGGGCCACAGAAGGGGGTTGAGGGGTTAGGTAAGTAGTAGAGGAGAGTGGCAGGGGATAGAGGACAGCAGTTAGGTGAGTGGTAGTAAACAGTGGCCGGCGGGTGGAAGGGTTAAGTTAGTGGTGGAAGACAGAACCTGGGGCAGAATGGTTTGGTGAGCAGTAGAGGAGAGCGGTAGGAGGTGAGTATTAGAGGACAGTGGCAGGGGTTACAACAGCAGGGCATCCTAAATCAGATAGGTACAGGTTGCAATCCACACCACACTGCCACCAGTCACAGTGGCTTCACCAAGCAATTAGCATGACCCCGGAGTGTCACTTGCATAACACCAGGATGCTTGGTAGCTTTCCAAGTGGATTGTGTACATATAATGTATCTTTATATTTGTTACATTCGTCTTGTTACACTTTCAAGACACAGCTGCCCGTATAAGATACTTTTCTTTGTTACAATGTCTCATAGTGATCACCTTTGTGTTACAATATGTATCTTAGTGTCTATTTCTTTGTTTAATGTGATTGTAAAGCCAGAAAAAGTAAACAGCAGCTTACATCACCAAATGTCACTCCAGTGCTGTCAGTCTTCTTCTCTGGTCGGCGACCTGAATGAAGAAATCCCCTTCCTCACTTGGGGCTCCGGGCACACCCCCATGTTCTGGTCTCTCAATCAGTAATCAGTTCCCCATAACGGACCCACGTGCCCCTTTGGCTTGAATGGTTCTTTGCCATCAAGCCCAGCTTAAGGGGCAGTTGTGCCCTAAAGGTAAGGGAGTGGAGTTGTGACCGGAGGGTGGCAGGTTCAAATCCCGGTCCTGGGACATGACTGAAGGCACCTGACCCCGCAACTGCTCCCCGGGCACCGTAATTAGGGCAGCCCACCACTCCGGGTATGTGTACACTCACTGCACGGATGAGTTAAATGCGAAGGACGAATTCCTATGTGTGTGCAATCATACAATGGCGCAATCATACAGGGGTCTGCTGCCCACACATCTTGCACAGGAGGGGAAGCTGCTAGGAGGTGGCAGAGCAGGGAGACTGCACAGCGGGGCTTCCCCCGGGATGTGCGGGCAGCAGACCCCTGACTCCCAGTGATGCCGCCCGGAGAGAGGTGGTTAGCTGGGCTTGATGGCAGAGAACCATTCAAGCCAAAAGAAAATAAATATTCTGAACCAAATGTTGTGCTAAAACACCCCAAACCCCCCCCCCCCCAAGAACCTAATAATTGACTAGGAGCAGGATACCCCGATTTACAGGTGGAGTGGCATTCTCCCATTCCCATAGGTAGTGTGATATCCCCATTCCCATAGATATTGTGGCGTCCCCCCTCCTATTCCCCATAGGCAGTGTGGCATCCTCCTCCCATTCCCCATTGGCAGTGTGACATTACCCCCTCCCATTCCCCATTGGCAGTGTGGCATTACCCCCTCCCATTCCCCATAGGCATTGTGGCACCCCCCCTCCCATTCCCATAGGCAATATGGCATGCCCCCCTCCCATTCCTATAGGCAGTGTGGCATCCTCCCTCCCATTCCCATAGGATGTGTGGCATTCCCCCATCCCCCATTCTCCAACTGGCGGTGCAGGCATCAGTATTTGCGCTCACTGTGGCCAAAAGAATACGGTGGATGGGGCACAGATGAACCCTAAATACTGAAGAAGGATCAGCCATGGGACCTTGAACACCATCCAGACCAGAGGGGGACAGAAGAAAGAAGACGGGGTCCGGTAGTGAAATGTAGCATATAACATGTTTTTGTGTGATTTTTTGGTTACGCATGGGATAAACTGGTAAGGGGTTCAGGGGACCCCTACACCAGTTGACAGGGTAGGGGGTCACCCTTTCACCTGCCAGCATTGGCGGGTGACATGGCGGTACCCTGCCTGACTACCCGCACACAGTACAGCTCGGTGCCCATTGGTATTTGCACCATGGCTTTTATCAGTTAGTGAAGCCAGAATTTCCACCAGCTTTGAGCAGGTGAGAAATGTCAGCACACAAAAACCTCAACAAAAAGTCCCTGTAAAACGCACTCCCCGAATCACACGAGTTTACACTGGCAGGCTGATTCATCACTAGCGCCAGGTAACGGCAGATGAGCGTTTGCAGTGTCTAGTAGTCGCTGTGATCGGCTATGGATCGCTGTTATTAAGCGCCTCAGTCGCTGGCCGGCATTGATGAATTTGATGTGTGAGTTGCTATAAAACCAGTACAGCGCTATATGGGAGCAAACGATAGCGACTGGTCAGTGGTTTAGCTATGGCCGCTTGAAGACGGAACCCAGGGAGCTCTGTGCCTAAACCACCCATATCTAGCCATATACTCATCCATTAGCATCAGCTTGCCTAATGTCGAGGAGGAGGAGGAAGACCGGGGTGTCGTCCGGAGGTGCGAGGGCACCGAAAATTACTCACTACTTTGGCCCCAGCGACACCCCCGGCCCGCAGGGGGAGGGCCGCAACATGGCGCCGTACCCGGAGCATGAGAGCGCAGGAGAAGAAGCGTGCTGTGGCTCGCCCGGCAAAAACGAGATGAGGATGCGTGACTCACCGGAGGAGGCTACTGCGGGAGGAACCGGCTCGCGGTCTTCTGTCAGTGGAGAGATGCGGCGAGACACCGCTCAGGAGAGGCACCTGTCGAAGGAGACAGGCTTAATGAAGCGGCGGGGACGGCGCTGCTCGAGGAGGAGGAAGCGGAGCCGCGCGACTCCACCGGTACACCGCCGGCCCCGATCACTAAAGGAAGGCGGGTCCCGCTGCAGTTCCCTCCCGGGCCCCCGCAATGGGGGGGATCTTCCCCCGGCTGGCAGAGAAGCTGCCTTGACGGAGCCCGAGTCACCACCTGGGCTGAAAGCACAGACGCAACAGGTCTCACACCCGACCTGTGCTTCACCTGGGTGGATGGAAGGATGGGCTCACAGGCAGCAGAGCCTTCCTGAATGTGAACACCAAGTGCCCCAGGAACAAGGAGGCAGTGGGGCGCCCCTGGCGTCCCCCCCCCACAGTCTGCGCAGAGAGGAGATGATCATGGCCCTGAATCAATCTGGCCATGTACCCCAGCTCTGGTTTCCCCGCAGCTCAGCTCCCCAAGCTGGTCACAGTCCGAAGGGGCGGGGGGGGGGGCACCCAACTCCCGCCAGCCCTTCTCAGACAATCTGTTAAGCACCCAAGATGGGGTCCAGGACCCATGGGCTTCAGCACAGGATTGGTTCCTACCACCAGGTCCCAGCAGATCCCACGGCCAGCTGCTGGGAGGGATGGGGTCCCATCCCCCCTCCACAACCTAGGATGCGTCTCAAGGGCAGGGACAATCTGTGGAAGATGGCCACCCACACCTGAAGTCTAAAGAGAAAAAGCGGGTGGAGATGCTCATTGGAGGTAGCAGATGCCCTGACGCATTGAGTGAGCCCCCACAGCTGTTTCGTGAGTCAGCCTACCCCCCGGCGGAGTATCAGCGT
The DNA here is from genome assembly GCA_027917425.1 of Gastrophryne carolinensis. NCBI lineage: Eukaryota > Metazoa > Chordata > Amphibia > Anura > Microhylidae > Gastrophryne > Gastrophryne carolinensis. Next base: position 434,173,755 of record CM051239.1, read on the forward strand.
GCTGGGTGTGAGGAGGACGCCCCCCGCAGGGCTTTGAGAAAAGAGGCCTCCTCAGTATTGACCAAAACAGGTGGAATGGCTCAGCTGGAGCCCCTAGATGTGGGCTCCCCCACGACCTTGAGCAGGCCCGAATCATTGATGCCACCTGGCGCCGCGCACATTGAAAATGTTCCTTCTGCCCAATATAACCTGGAAGTCCTTTTGAAATTCCTTACCTCAAGAAAAGACTTCGAAAATTACACAAACAGGATGGAGACTTTATTTAGAGGGGATTTGGAGGAAGTGACAAAATCTGTGACTGAAGTTGCTGCTGGGGTCCAGATCCTGGAGCAGGACCAGACAACTACAAATCAGCGCCTAGAGGCCCTGGAGAGAGCCAAATCACCACGTCTCAACATACATCCAAGGCGCTGCTCCACCTCGATGATATGGAAAACAGAGGAAGGAGAAACAACATCCGGATTTGAGGCCTCCCGGAGGCACCGGAAATCAGTAACCTGGAGGAAATTGCCACTGTTATCTTCAATGAGCTCCTGGGTCGGTGAGCATATCAAGATCGACAGGATCCACAGAGCGCCGGGGCCACGATCGACGGAACCCGCCAGACCTCGAGACATAGTCTGTCGTATCCATTTCTACAAGATTGAGGAAGAGATTTTAAGGAAGGCATGGGAACGAGGGCCCTCCAACTACCGGGGTGCCTCAATCTCGCTGTTACCTGATCTAGCCAGACGGACACTTCAGATGCGACGATTGCTCAAACCCCTTCTGGAAAAAATCAAGGAGGTGGGAGCCACCTATAGGTGGGGGCATCCGTTCCACTTGGTGGTCACGAAACAGGGCCGCCCTTTTGTGCTCCGTTCCCCCGCCCAACTGCCGGATCTGTTTGGATTTCTCGACCTCCCGACTATTCCTATAGAAGATTGGCTGTCACCAGACCTTGGCTCCTGGGAGGCGGGGCCTTGGCGTCCAGGGCGCAGAGAGGTTCGCCCGTGCAGCCCACGCAGGCCTGACAACCGAAGAGGTAGATGCCGCAATGTTCTGAACTAGAAGACCTGATCCCGCCCCGTGCTCCTGGCGATGCGGCTCTTGGCCCGCATATGATACAGCACTCAACAACTGGAAGTGCCTGCTGACTGTCTAGCCCTGCGCGCCACGGGACCTGACCCCGGGGACTGGTCTGCCCTGTCTGGATCTGGCCGACAGACTTGTGAGCGGGCGGCTCTGGTCGGGGTGGTCCGGCCCAGGGAGGTACTAAGAATTCACAATTGTTTATGTTCTAATGCATGTTCCCTGTTCACTGTAAGTTACCAGTATTACGTATTACCAGATTTTTGGGACGATGGGCTGGGGGCCGGGAGCGGCTCCCACCCCGGCTGATGCCCTTGTTTGTCTGTTCCTCCGGGTTGGCCCAACTGTTCCAGCTGAAGGAGACGTCTCCCCTGGATCGGCGGGCCAATCTGCAAATGTTCTCTGTAAACACAGTTTGGTTTGACTTCGATGGGCAAAACAATCCTTCCTTCAAGAAAACACATCTCCAGTCAGGTGGTCATAGTTTTCCAACCCCTGATTTAGGCCATCCTTCCCTCTCCTGAACTTGGGAGAGCAAAGAACGTAATAAGTTACACTTAGAGTAATCCCCGCATAACCCTACCCCATACCCCAAGGAATAAAAACCCACTCCCTTATCCCCATATTCCTATCTTGCCTTCTCCCCCGCCCCTCTTTCCATCCCTTAGTCTCTCCCCCCCCTCTAGTTAACCTCGCTAGACTCAGCCTTTTCGCCCACATAATGGGGGACATGACAATATGCTCCTTCAATGCGAAAGGCTTTAACATACCAGAAAAGAGAAACAAAGTTCTCTATGACCTTCACAAACAGAAAGTAAAAATTGCCCTATTCCAAGAGACACACTTCAAGACAGATCACATTCCCAAAATAGGTAACAGATATTTCCCAGCTTGGCACCATTCATCCAACCCCGAGGCTAAAACAAAAGGAGTATCCGTGGCATTCCACAAGTCACTCTCGTTTGAAATAATAGAAACAAAAAGCGATCCTCAGGGACGATTTCTCTTTATTAAAGTAAAGCTATTCAATAAGACATACACTCTTGTGAACATATATGCCCCAAACCTGGACCAAGTAAATTTCTGTATTAAAACGTTAAACCTGCTCAAAGCCTTTGCAGAGGGGATTATCATCACTGGAGGTGACGTCAATGTTCCTTTTGACCCCGCAATTGATACCTCCTCGGGGATATCTGCTGTATCGCAAAGCAAGATCAATAGACTTAAATCCTTAGGGAGCCTCTAACTAATAGATACCTGGAGCGCACTAAACGGTAACAGGAGAGACTACTCGTTCTACTCCCATGCCACCAATTCTTATAGTAGAATTGACTACCTCTTACTCAGCCACCATGCCTTGGATTGGAACCCCAGGACTTGGATGGGCCCAATATTGTGGTCAGACCATGCTCCTATCTTTATCTTGTTTTGTCTACCGGGCTGGACTTGGAGGCTGAATGATGACTTGCTTGGCGTCGCAGTTTGCTCTTCCGCGATAGAAAAAACTATCGAGCACTTTCTTGAAATTCACGGAGAAGACCGCACCCCGCTGCCTTTCCAATGGGAAGCGCTTAAGTGCGTTATTAGAGGGGAGCTTATCAAACATGGTACGAGGCTCAAACGGGAACTAGCTTCACTTATCACCCAGACTCGCACCCTGATTCTCACCCTTGAGAGAGAACACAAAGAGAGGCCAACCAATACCAAGCTGCTAGAACTACAAAACACTAGAGAAAAGCTTCAGAAGTTATATAACCAATCCTACTTGCGCTACAGAGATAGGGGCAAAGCCAGTCATCAAGGTCATCCAATAAATGTGGCCGGATGCTTGCCAGAACCCTTCACCCTAGACCAGCAGCAACCTATATACCAAGCATCCAAAGAGGTGATGGAACTCTAGACACTCTAGACACCGGCTGCTATTGTTGACACCTTTAGAGAGTTTTACTCCTCGCTATAAAACATCCATAGCCCTCACAATCTATCCCCTTCTACGCAAGCAACCCCTGAAGAGATAGCCGCCTACATAGAGAACACCCCCCTCCCAACCATACCCGCGGAGGAAGCAGACCTCCTTGAGGCCCCCTTCTCGGAGCAAGAAGTAGCTAAGGCAATTAAGGAATCGCCCTCGGGAAAATGCCCAGGTCCAGATGGTTACTCCCCTAAATTTTACAAACACTTTGGACCCCGCTTGGTCCCATTCCTGACAAAAACCTTTAATGCCATTGATGAACACTGTCCCTTCCCCAGTCACTGGAAGCGACAACCTCGGTCATTCCTAAGCCCGGTAAGGACGCTTCCTTATGTGAAAACTACAGGCCAATATCTTTAATTAACGTAGACCTCAAACTTTACGCAAAGATCATTTCTCTAAGATTACAGCCTTTGCTCCCAGCATTGATACACCTGGACCAGGTGGGATTCGTTCCGGGGAGGGAGGCTAGGGACAACACCAACAAATTGCTCGACTTAATAGCACACGTTGTCTCTTCGAAGGAACCGGTTTGCTTGCTTTCCTGCGATGCCGAGAAAGCATTTGATCGAGTGAATTGGGTGTTCATGGAGGCATCTCTTTGACAGGTTGGTGTTGGCCCTGGCCTCCTCTCCAAGATCCTCACTCTGTATGCCTCCCCTACTGCCAGAGACAGGGCGAACGGACTTTTGTCTTCCTCCCTTCCCTATAAGTAACGGCATGAGGCAAGGCTGCCCGCTGTCCCCCCTCCTATACGTTCTCACCATGGAGCACTTAGCCATAGCTATCTGAGACAACCCGGATATTTAAGGGATACAGATTGCTAACCACCAATATAAAACCTCCTTGTTCGCGGATGACTTGCTTCTGCACCTATCTTCAGCACACATCTCTTTCCCCTCTGTCCTAAAAGAATTCCAACGATTTGGCTGAGTGAGTAACTTCAAAATTAACTATTCTAAGTCAGAAGCGCTCAACATCTCCTTATCTCCCCAAGAAGCCAGGCACTTGGAAAGTAGTGGAAAACACAGACCATTAAGTACTTAGGCGTACAGATCCCGGCCAATCTAACCAACTTATATACCTAAATTACGCCCCACTTCTCACCAAAACAGTAGCAGAACTTGACTCCTATACCAAAAGACCAATCTCATGGTTTGGGAGAATCAACAGTCTAAAAATGGACATTCTCACAAAACTTTTATATATATTCCAGACGGTCCCGATAAAAATCCCCAACAGATTTTTTAGCAAACTGAGGTCAGCCTTCTCCAAATTCGTCTGGGGAGTCTCCAAACCCAGGATACGACTCTCCACACTTTCCAGAAATTAAAGTGAAGGGGGAGTAGGCCTTCCGGACTTAAAAGTCTACCACACTGCCGCGGTCTTGCAGCGGATAGTGGACTGGATGCACAGGGGGAGTAACTCTGGGTACAGCTTGAAAAATCTCTATCCCCTTTTAATCCTACCTTGCTAGCATGGGCCGCCCCCCTCTCTAAACCCCATAGGGAGTCTACACCCTTCTTGGTTAGGCACTTCCTGGAAACGTGGGACCCCCTACAGAATAAGCGTGCATTGGTTTGCAGACCGGGCCCTCTTACGCCACTCTTTGGCAACCCAGCCTTCGAGCCCGGCCTTGGTGCCGAGAGCTTCCTCATTTGGGATGTATCCAATAACACCACGATAGGGCACGTTCCAGAGGAAGGCAGAATACCCACGCTATCAGAACTGAGTGAGAAAGCAGGAGACAGGCGTGTCTCGTGGCTCTTACACAGACAGCTACACAATTTTATCGTCTCTAACAAACTCTTGGAAACATCCCGTAGCCCCTCTACGGAACTAGAATCCTTCGTCACCCAAACTCCCCCAACTAGAGTAGTATCATCTCTTTATGCTCTCCTACACAGAACACATCACTCGGGTCCACCTAAGTTCATAGATGTCACGCTCAGGTAACTCCAGCCCTCTAGGTAAGCCCTCAACCCCCAATCTCCGCAGCCAGCTTCACTTGTAGGAGCCCCCACTTGCCGGGACGCAGATTACGCCTGCCCGGGATCGGTTGCCCCCAGGACTTCAATGGCTCAAAGGATGAGAGACTTACGGAAGTCAGGTAGAGATTGGTCGATTCAGGCAGGGGTCGGCAACAGAGATCAGATAGAGATTGGTCGATTCAGGCAGGGGTCGGCAACGGAGATCAGACAAAGAATGGTCGGTTCAGGCAGGAGAATGGTCGGTTCAGGCAGGGGTCGGCAACGAAGATCAATCACGGCAATAACACAGGACAAAGCTAGGTATAAGGCGCTATCACAGGCACTGAGTGAATGACGGGGGAAAAGGCTTTATAGGGACAAGACATGATTGGGAGAGAGCGTGATTGGTGCAACTGGGAACTTACAGCTCATTGGCTGACACAAGGAAAGGGCGTATAGCCCAAGAGACTCTTGTGGGGCTGATTGGCCCCCAAAGAGGCAAGCCCTAACATAACCTAGGGCTCATTGGCCCTTAACGGTGAGGGGGGAGTTCCCCCCCTAGCTGAGCCCATAGGCTCTACTGATTGCTCGCGCACGTGAGGAGGAGACGCGGGGCGAGGAAGGAGGGAGGCCATGCTCGATGCTGCACGAGCCGGCCGCCGAGCCGGAGCTGCTGCGGCGGCCGCCCGGAGACGGCGCTGGAACGGGGCCCAGGTAAGCGGTTTCTGGCAATATACAAGTGGGAAAGAGAACTAGGTATACAGATTTCAGATACTGACTTGACTAAAGTGTTTTGGAGCACACACCGGATATCAATAGCGAATACTTCGCAGGAAAGAAACTATAAAGTACTCGCTAGGTGGTACAGATGCCCGGTTGACTTGCACCGATTTGCAAATGTTGTAGATGCCAGAAGGAGGCCCATCTCATGACCCACATCTGGTGGAGCTGCCCAGCGATTAAAGCCCTATGGGTCCAAATCTTTACAATCTATGAGGAGGTATCCGGGATTAGGATTAATAATACACCCCAGGTCGCCCTCCTGTCATTAATCCCGGGCCCGGTGTCAAGGATTAAAAAGGGGGTCTTAGGTCACTTCCTTACGGCTATGAGAGCCATTATCCCAAGGCGCTGGGGGTCTCCAACCCCTCCTACACTGACAGAGTGGGTGGTGGAGTTGGAGGGGATTCGATGTATGGAAGAGCTAGTTGCAAAAAGCAGGGACACCACAGACCAGTGTACAACTACCTGGATGTGCTGGCTGATCTGCAGGGAGTCGCACCTCCCAGCACTGCTTTAGCAAACCCGATATGAGGCTACGTGGCCCCCCCCAGGGCTGAACCTAAGGGACGCTGTAGGATCTGTAGTGCTGCGGCCACTCGGGGTCCGACGGGGGACGATTGATTGGAGGGGACACGGCCCCCCTCCTTAGCCCGGCCTTATTCCTTGTAAGTCAACCTCGTCCAAACCCTCAAAGCTAATATAGCGAACCCACTATCTTTACCCCCACGCCCCGCTCCTCTTGCTTAGGCCCTTATTTAACAAGGGATAGCGCCAGGTAGCTAATGGTGAGCGAACGATAATGACGCTCACCGCCACGAGAACGCCGGCTCCCCTCAGCAATCACACATTTATGAAGCCGATCCTGCTTAGCGACTGACAGAGCGCCAGATAGCGAATCATTCATCATTATTCCAGCCTCACCCCACAGCGCCAGCGAGCGACCTTGAACAGCGACAGGTATGACCTCTCGCTACCTGGCGCTCTCCAATGCATTTCAATGGAGCAATCTTTAAATATTCATAATTAATTGCTATTATTTATTTATTTTATTTTTTTTTTAATGTCGAAAATTCTGTGACCACTTCTGCAATGTTAGATATTTTTTTTAAGCTAAAAAAAAAAAAATTGTGCAGAATTGATATTACAGGTCTGATATTAATGTATTCATATTACAAACTGTTTTGAAAAACATGTGTTTTTTTTTTTTTTTTTCTAAAAATATGGTTGTTTGGGGGTTAAAAAACTACTTTTAATCCATCGCCGCCAGCGCTCTGGGGTTTAAACAAGCATTTCACAGCGCGAGAATTTTGGGAGCGTGATTTGTTAATTAATATGCTGGGAGCCGTTCGCTATGGCCGTTCGCTGTCATGCGCTCCCATACAGCGCGGAACCTGTCCAAAAGCGACTCCTAACCCCGTATTCAACATTACCGCACACCGATTTCACCGTTTGCTACCTGCCGCTATCCCTTGATGAATAAACCCCTTTGTGCAGGAATCTTCCTGTGATTTCTTGCACCGCACAAAAATTCTCGCAAAAATCTTGCTTAAGAAAAATCATCCGCTGAACTGAGAGAGATAGGAAGATGGACGTGAATGGGATTTTTCCGTGTAAAATTACATTGCTGATCCTTGCTGAATCGCGCCTGATATCATGTCCAGCGTCGTCTTAGATACCTATTTGTAACAGTACAAGAGCAAAGCAACAGAATTCCTCAGCTATTCAGGGCTAAATAAGCGTGACTTAAATACTCATTCGCTACACTGAATATTGTGTAACAGCGGCGTCACGCTGCATACAACACACATCTCACAATACTCACAATGGCAGCAATTGTTACCTATACAATGATCACGTCAGTGTTTGAGGTGCCGGGAATCAGTGCACACTTGTTGGTTTTCATGGAGACAGAGTAGTGTAACCACCTGAAGTTGTATAAATATGGGGACGGGGACTCGGGACGGCACACTTTTCCTCCATACATCTCCTCCATACATCTCCTCCATACGTCTCCTCCATACGTCTCCTCGGGGTTTACAATGGCGGCCTACACAAGCTTCCTCCTGGTGGCGGCTCTCTGCTTGGGGACAGGTAAGGACATACCTCTCAAGTGTCCCTGATTTGGAGAGACTGTCCCTCTTTTGAGTCCATGTCCCCCTGTCCTTCGTTGTTCTCCTTTGTCCCTGTTTGAGGTGTAACATGCAGATCTGCAGCAAAAAATGATTCATTTGCCTATTTAAAATGGACCAAAACCAAGGATTTTGACTATTCTGGGTTTTTGACCTTTTCCCCCGGGGCACCCTGATTGGGGTGTGAAACCCCCCAGATCGCCAAAATCAGCTCACCGCTTTCTGGTCCTACAGCGCATGCGCGACCTCACATCCAATCAGTGCACTCTGTGCCAGATGCAGTCCCCCCAATACCCTCTAATAGGGAGTGTGCCTTCGCCGGCCATTCACAAATGCCTGGAGCGGGCACGCACCCTGCAAGAGAGACAAAATCGGGATGCCCCGGGGGGAGCGAATCAATCGGCTCCCGGGAATCTTATAGATTCCTGGGCCGATCGCCATGGGTTTTGGTCAACTTTAGTTTAACAATATATACATGTAAGGAAATATACATACAATATATACAGGTAAGGAAATATACATACAATATATACAGGTAAGGAAATATACATACAATATATACAGGTAAGGAAATATACTTACAATATATACAATATATACAGGTAAGGAAATATACATACAATATATACATGTAAGGAAATGTATATACAATATATACAGGTAAGGAAATGTACATACAATATATACATGTAAGGAAATGTACATACAATATATACAGGTAAGGAAATGTACATACAATATATACATGTAAGGAAATGTACATACAATATATACATGTATGGAAATGTACATACAATATATACATGTAAGGAAATGTACATACAATATATACAGGTAAGGAAATGTACATACAATATATACATGTAAGGAAATGTACATACAATATATACATGTAAGGAAATATACATACAATATATACATGTAAGGAAATATACATACAATATATACATGTAAGGAAATATACATACAATATATACAGGTAAGGAAATATACATACAATATATACATGTAAGGAAATATACATACAATATATACATGTAAGGAAATATACATACAATATATACAGGTAAGGAAATATACATACAATATATACAGGTAAGGAAATATACATACAATATATACAGGTAAGGAAATATACATACAATATATACAGGTAAGGAAATATACATACAATATATACAGGTAAGGAAATAGGCATACAATATATACAGGTAAGGAAATATACATACAATATATGCAGGTAAGGAAATATACATACAATATATACAATATATACAGGTAAGAAAATATACATACAATATATACAATATATACATCCTTTATCACTGTAACCACTTTTTACTGCACATACAATGAAAAGAGGATTCAATACACAACTTATTGGGGAGAATCATTGGGGCATTAGGAGGTGTCTCTCTCCAATAAATTAATTAACTGCTCCAACTGGACCTGGTTTGGCAGCAGGACGACATTTAGGACTTTAGTAGCAGGGGTGTACATAGGTTTTTACAGGGTCTTATGGATACTTCTGACTGCCGTGGGGCCAGTTTGTCCAGGGTGATATGGCTTTATACACTGTTGGCGCGCTGTCTACAGGCTCTTGGTAAGCCCCCTTAGGCTTACAAAAGACCTAAGGTGCCATATCACTGTTTCCCCAGTGCTCAAAGCACAGAATGGTAGACAGTGACTCTGCAGTGATAATACACAGATTACACTGGGTGGCTAAAAGTGGCTACAATGCGGCGGTGGAGGGCTTCTGACTGCTGTGTTTCTGAAGTATCATCTCCTGTTTTAAAGTTTGGTTTCAAACACCTCTGCTGCCTTTGTGAGTACCGTAGAGCATGCTACATTTCAGCCTCTGAAACAAGGAGGGATTCCTGTCTCCTTTCCCGTCTGGTTTTAATTCAGTTTTCTGCTCAGCATAAGTAAAACATCTGCAACATCTGTAAATGTATTATTTGGATGGCAGTTTACTTTAGAACAAAAAGAAACAGCAGAGGAATGTATATAGAGCTACATCTATATACATTCTTCTGTTGTTTCTTTTTGTTCTAAAGTAAACTGCCATCCAAATTATTATATGATGTATATGGTTTTAGCCCTTCTTTAACTCATCCTCCAAAGCCAGCCCTGAGGAATCTCTTGTACAACTATTGTGGGCCCTCAGGCGGCATGGTCTCAATGGGCCCCTTTGCAGTGGATAGTAGCGGGTCAGGGGTCTATATATTGTATGGACAAAACTAAGAAGGGCTGCTTGCCCTCCGACCCCCTATTGGAGCAATTTTTTAGTTTAGCCCCATATGTATGGGGAAGTATTGAGGAAGAGGGAGTCTGAGGGAACATAGATGAATGGGACAGAGCTAAGAGAACAAGGATAGGTAGGTCAGGGCTCAGGGGATAGGGATGAATGGGTCAGGGCTCAGGGGATAGGGATGAATGGGTCAGGGCTCAGGGGATAGGGGATAGGGATGGATGGGTCAGGGCTCAAGGGATAGGGATGGATGGGTCAGGGCTCAGGGGATAGGGATGAATGGGTCAGGGCTCAGGGGATAGGGATGAATGGGTCAGGGCTCAGGGGATAGAGATGGATGGGGCAAGGCTCCAGGGATGAATGGGGAAAAGCTGAGTGGATAGGGAAATAAGGGTCAGGGCTCAATGAATATGAATGAATGGGTCAGGGCTCAAGGGATAGGGATGTGAAATGGAAAATTAAATATTATAATTAAATATACTTAGTTCTAGCCGCCTGTATGCCATCTCTCACATTGTCAGTGTTTAGGGGGATTTTCACCCCTCCCTCCTTTAGGTTAAACAATAACCAAGAATGGGAATGTTGTGTCTGCTTGATGAGAAACAGATGTTCTTCATGTCTCAACTATATATATATATATATATATATATATATATATATATATATATATATATATCATATATGTGCTGTGTATGTTCGAAATAGCCAATCGAATGCTGACATGTGTCCAGCCATCCAATCCGAATGGTCATTTAAGCTTCTTTGTCTGAAACTGTATTTAAGCAATGCAGAGTAACTGTTGAATTGGGCATTCGAGGAATATCGGCCCCTGGTTAACCGAATAAATATTGCATTTGCTGGAGACATTTTGCTTCTGAATATATTTTTTCACTACAGATGAAAGGGTCAGGGCTCAGGGGATAGAGATGAATGGGTCAGGGCTCAGGGGATAGGGATGAATGGGTCAGGGCTCAGGGGATAGGGATGAATGGGTCAGGGCTCAGGGGATAGAGATGGATGGGTCAGGGCTCAGGGGATAGGGATGAATGGGTCAGGGCTCAGGGGATAGAGATGGATGGGTCAGGGCTCAGGGGATAGGGATGAATGGGTCAGGGCTCAGGGGATAGAGATGGATGGGTCAGGGCTCAGGGGATAGGGATGAATGGGTCAGGGCTCAGGGGATAGGGATGAATGGGTCAGGGCTCAGGGGATAGGGATGAATGGGTCAGGGCTCAGGGGATAGGGATGAATGGGTCAGGGCTCAGGGGATAGGGATGGATGGGTCAGGGCTCAGGGGATATAGATGAATGGGTCAGGGCTCAGGGGATAGGGATGAATGGGTCAGGGCTCAGGGGATAGGGATGGATGGGTCAGGGCTCAGGGGATATAGATGAATGGGTCAGGGCTCAGGGGATAGGGATGAATGGGTCAGGGCTCAGGGGGTAGGGATGAATGGGCCAGGGCTCAGGGGATAGGGATGAATGGATCAGGGCTCAGGGGATAGGGATGGATGGGTCAGGGCTCAGGGGATAGGGATGGATGAAGCAGAGGTGACATACAACCAATGGGGCAGAGCTGATGAGAGACAGGGATGGATGGAGCAGAGAGACAGAGAAAGGAATTGTGTGCAGTTCTTTAACCACATTGTGCCAGCTGTCAGGTGGGGTCCTCGGCAGCTGACCGGGCTTGTCGGGTGCTGGCGCCGGCCCTGCCGATTCTGATACAGGGTGATGGCCAGAACAAATGCCCCCTGAACCAGTCCTCCACTATCAGCTGCTATCCCAAAACCCTAAAGAACATTGTATGCAGAGTTGGGGAAAAGAGTAGTTTCATAGCATGTATTACTTAGATTGTTCTGGAAGTTGGAGTCATCCTTTAATTTGTTCCCCTGCAGCCTATTCCCTGAGGTGTTACACCTGCACGGCTGCAAGCAGCAACGCCAACTGCATGACCGCAACCAACTGCACCTCTGGCCTGAACTACTGTCAGACTTCTGTGGGATCAGCATCAGCTTGTAAGTTCTGAATATTATTATTATTAATATTGTTTATTTATATAGCGCCATCAACTTCCGTAGCGCTTTACATATTCAATGAAATAACCTTCCCATACTGCAATAAATATTATTATTATCATTATTATTATTATCGGTGATTTATAACAGCACCCACCTCCTAGCAACATCCCAATACTATAGTTATTATTATTATTATTAGCAGTAATTTATTTAGCACCGGCCTCCTAGCAACATCCCAATACTATAGTTATTATTATTATTATTATTAGCAGTAATTTAGTTAGCACCGGCCTCCTAGCAACATCCCGATACTATAGTTATTATTATTATTATTAGCAGTAATTTATTTAGCACCGGCCTCCTAGTAACATCCTAATCTTATAGTATTTTTTTTTTAATTATAGTGATTAATATAGCACCCATCCCCATAATCAATTATTATTATTAATGTTATTATTAGTGATTAATATGGTAGAATAATAATAGTAATATTCACTGCAATTATTATTAATATTATCAGTAGTTAATACACATCACAACCTAATATAGCACCATCTTTGTAGTAATAATTCTACAATTATTATTATTATGATCAGTGAATAATGAAACATCAACCCCTTAGTAACATCACCACACTACAAATATTAATATTATTATTAGAAATAATAATAATAATAATAATAATATCAGGGATTTGTATAGCACCAGCTTCTCAGTAACATCCCCATACTACAAATATAAGTATTATTAGTGAGTAATATAGCACCAGGCTCTAAGTGACATCCCCATACTACCATTATAATAATAATTAATATTATTATACATTTAAATTATTACAATAGCACCGTCCCCTTAGTAACCCCACCAGTTATCAGTAACACAAGCCTCTTAGCAAGACACCTTTACTACAGGTATTACTATTATGATCAGTAATTATTTTAGCACTCGTCACACTATTATTATTAGTGATTATTAGTGATTGATATTGCACCAGCCTCTTAGCAATATACCTAAACTACAAATGATTACTATTGCACCATCCACTTAGTAACTTCCCCATAGTACAATTATTATTAATATTATCAGTGGTTAATAGAGCACTAGCCTCTTAGTAATATCCCATACAACAATTATTATTATTATAATCAGTGATTAATATAACACCCATTACACGTATCATCCCCATACTACTACTACTACTACTACTACCATTATTATCAGTAATGAATATAGCACCAGCCTCGGGCAGGCTGATTCATCACTAACGCCAGGTAGCGACAGATGAGCGTCTGTAGCAGGCATTTCAGAGCACCCGCTAGTAGTCAAAGTGCTCGGCCGTGAGTCGCTAGTTTATAGCGACTCAGTCGCTGTTCAGTAATGTTGAATACATTGTGAGGAGTCGCTATTTGACCAGTACAGTGCTGTATGGGAGCGCATGTTAGCGACTGCTCATAGCGACCGACTCACACCATATTCAGCAAAAAAACTGCCTCACAAATCTCCGGCGCTGAAAAATACTTGTTTGAATCCCAGAGCGCAGGAGGCTGTGTGATTAAAGTCTGTTTTTCAGCATCTATCCACCAGTAACAAAGCGAAAACATATGGAATTACATTGTAATAACATTGTAACATGAACACTTTAATGGCAGAGCTGTGATGTCATTTCTGAGGAAATATATAAAAAACAAAACAAATACCCCGTTTAAAGAGAAGAAAAGGTTCATCCATTGAAATGTATGGGAGAGCGACAGGTAGCGAGAGGTCATACCTGGTGCTCTGCAAGGCTGAACGCTGTCGCTGTTTGCTGAGGCTGTGAAAATGATGAATCAGACGCTACATGGCGCTATCCCAGTCGCTAAACAGATTCTGCTTGATAAATGTGTAATTGCTGCCGTGTCCGGCGTTCACCAGTCACTACCTGTCGGTACCTCTCATTAACCAGCCACTACCTGACACTATCCTTTCTTAAATAAGGGCCTCAGTCGCTGTGCAGCAATGATGAATACATTGTCGGGAGTCACTATATGACCAGTACAGCGCTGTATGGGAGCGTATGTTAGCGACTGGTCAGTGCGACAGACCGACTCACAACATATTCATCAAAAAAACATCCTCACAAAAATGCTTCTCTGAAGCCCAGAGCGCCGGAGGCTGTGTGATTAAAGGTTGTTTTTTAACATGTATCCACCAGTAACAAAGAGAAAACACATGGAATTACACTGAAACCTGAACACATTAATGCCAGACCTGTAATGTCAGTTCTGCATAAATATATTAAACATGGAAAATATTTTCAAAAATGGCTTTTTCTAGGCCAGGAGAGGTCACAACATTATTTGAGATTTAAAAACAAAAAAACAAAAAAAAAAAAAACCCTGTTTAAAGAAAAATAAAAGAACGTCCATTGAAATGTATGGGAGAGCGACAGGTAGCGAGAGGCAAGGCTGAACGCAGGCGCTGTACGCTGAGCCTGGGATAATGATGAATCGGACGCTACACGGGCGTTATCCCAGTCGCTCAACAAATTCTGCTTGATAAATGTGTAATTGCTGCCGTGTCCGGCGTTCACCTGACGCTACCTGTCGTCACCTCTCATTTACAAGGCGCTACCTGACGCTTCATGAATAAGGGCCTAAATTACAATTATTATTATTAATATAATAATATCATCAGTAATTAAATTAGCACTAGCCCCCTTAGTAACATTCCCATACTGCAGTTATTATATGATTATTATAGTACATCCTTTTAGTAACAGCCTCATACTACAATAATGTATACTAATAATTTTAAAAGATTAGTATAGCACCAGCTTCTTAAGAACTTCCCCCACAATACAATTATTATTGTATA
Source organism: Gastrophryne carolinensis (assembly GCA_027917425.1). NCBI lineage: Eukaryota > Metazoa > Chordata > Amphibia > Anura > Microhylidae > Gastrophryne > Gastrophryne carolinensis. The sequence goes on from CM051239.1 coordinate 434,188,801, forward strand.
ATAATACAATGGTATTATTGTTATTAATAATAATAATAATAATAATAATAATAATAATAATATTAATAATAATTAATGAAAAATACAGAGCCCAATGCACAGGAACGTTAAGGGTAAAAAGAGAATGAAACTGAAAAACTGGGTTTGAGCAGTAATCCAGGAGTGCCTGATGAAGTTTGCTGAGATATGGACGAAACGCGTGTCATTAGTCCTCTCTTCTCCCTGCAGTTGGAGTATCTGTAGCCAGCATCACCAAGATCTGCACAGCATCCTGCACGCCATCCAGCACCAGTCTTGTTGTAGGTTCCGCATCCATTTCCTGCTGCCAAACCGACCTCTGCAACACCAGCGGCGCCATCAGCGTCCAGTCCAGCTACGCCGCCATCTTTGTGGTTCTGGGGACCGCCATGACTCTTCTGAGCAGCTCTTTTCTCTGAAGCTGGAGAGACAAAAAAATTAAATAAAGCCCTTGTGATATAAAAACGCCTCGTGCTCTGTGTGCTGGTTCTTTTACTCCCTTGCAGCGCATTGTCTGACCTGAGCTTCCTCTATACATCGGAGGATGAGCAAGGCCAGACCTTAATCCGGACCCTCACCCTGAATAAGAGCCTATCTTGTATGTTTCCCCCTGTACATACAGAAAGCTCACATTAATCCGGACCTTCACCCTGAATAAGAGCCTATCTTGTATGTTTCTCCCCTGTACATACAGAATGCTCACATTAATCCGGACTTTCACCCTGAATAAGATGCTATCTTGTATGCTTCCCCCTGTGCATACAGATTGCCCACATTAATCCGGACCTTCACTCTGAATAAGAGCAAATCTTGTATGCCCCCCGTACATACAGATTGCCCACATTAATCTGGACCTTCACTCTGAATAAGAGCCTATCTTGTATGTTCCCCCCCCCTGTATATACAGATTGCTGACATTAATCCGGACCTTAACCCTGAATAAGAGCCTATCTTGTATGTTTCTCCCTGTACATACAGATTGCCCACATTAATCCGGACCTTCACCCTGAATAGGAGCCTATCTTATATGTTTCCCACACCCTGTACATACAGATTGCCCACATTAATCCGGTCCTTCACCCTGAATAGGAGCCTATCTTATATGTTTCCCACACCCTGTACATACAGATTGCCCACATTAATCCGGACCTTCACTCTGAATAAGAGTATATCTTGTATGTTCCCCCCCCCCTGTACATACAGATTGCTCACATTAATCCGGACCTTCACCCTGAATAAGAGCCTATCTTGTATGTTTCTCCCTGTACATACAGATTGCCCACATTAATCCGGACCTTCACCCTGAATAGGAGCCTATCTTATATGTTTCCCACACCCTGTACATACAGATTGCCCACATTAATCCGGACCTTCACCCTGAATAGGAGCCTATCTTATATGTTTCCCACACCCTGTACATACAGATTGCCCACATTAATCCGGACCTTCACTCTGAATAAGAGTATATCTTGTATGTTCCCCCCCCCCCTGTACATACAGATTGCTCACATTAAAAATCATCCTACCTGCACCTGTTATGTTTTTTGTGCCTTTTAACATCCAAGATGGCGGCCCATGGATTTTCAGGCTGCCTGCAGACAGGAAGTGTCCTCCGACTGTGCAGCTCGGCATTCTGGGATTGCTGTCCTTTTCCTGACCCCACCTCTGCTCTGTCTGTACAAAGCACAGCTATAACCCGTACTTTATCCCACTCTCCTCAATATGTGATGCTCCTGAGGCAAGATGGCGGCGCCCATATCCTAGAGCCCTGAACAGAGTTAAAGCCCAGCAGGGGAAAGAATAATAAGTGAGCAACTAAAAACTTAAAATATATACATTTTAGATGCTGGAGAATATTTTTTTTAAGGTTTGGGCTTTTCATTAAATGATGCTGGAGGTCCGGTTTAACTTACCTATGTGAAGCCGGACCTTCAGCATCATTTAATGAAAAGCCCAAACCTTTAAAAAAAAACATTTCCCAGCATCTAAAACGTATATGCTCAAAGGGGACCAGAACACATTATGACTTGCCTTAGAGTCTAGGGCTGGGCAATTTCTTTTCCTAATCCTATGCCCATCTCAATCCTTAATCCCACAGTGCATGCACAGGCCTCTGGTGCCTTCCCCGCTCCACTGACTTGATCTGCCCCTAGACTACGAAAGCTTCAGTGCTATAACTTTAAGAGTGCTCATTTCAGCCCTCCATGGTCTGCTCATGAAGCTGGGAAGCACCCTGGGGGCGGGGCTCAATAGCTCCCGGGCTGCTCGTGGGCCGGCCTGAGATGATTTTTGGCTCCAGTCTTTTCCTGCTGCCCGGTATATACATACATAAGCATATATATATGTACACTAGACAAGACGGATCGAGGTTGTTGATGAGATGCTACACTATGTAAGTGACCAGTATTAAAACTGTACCACCGAGAGACAGGGGGAAAGATCAGGAGCAACGGGGGGAAGATCAGGAGCAACAGGGGGAAGATCAAGAGCAATGTTAGAAAATATTATGTTACAGAAAGAGTAGTAGATGCTTGGCACAAACTTCCAGCAGATGTAGTTGAACAATCAACAGTCACTGAATTTAAACATGCCTGGGATAAGCCTCCATCTATCCTAAAAAAAAGAGAACATACAGTATATACATAAGATACAGAGAACATACAGTATATACATAAGATACAGAGAACATACAGTATATACATAAGATACAGAGAGCATACAGTATATACATAAGATACAGAGAACATACAGTATACATATCGGATACAGGGAACATACAGTATATACATAAGATACAGGGAACATACAGTATATATATAAGATACAGAGACCATACAGTATACACATAAGATACAGAGAACATACAGTATACACATAAGATACAGAGAACATACAGTATACACATAAGATACAGAGAACATACAGTATATACATAAGATACAGAGAGCATACAGTATACACATAAGATACAGAGAACATACAGTATATACATAAGATACAGAGAACATACAGTATATACATAAGATACAGAGAACATACAGTATACACAAAAGATACAGAGAACATACAGTATACACATAAGATACAGAGAACATACAGTATATACATAAGATAAAGAGAACATACAGTATACACATAAGATACAGAGAACATACAGTATATACATATCGGATACAGGGAACATACAGTATATACATAAGATACAGGGAACATACAGTATACACATAAGATACAGAGAACATACAGTATACACATAAGATACAGAGAACATACAGTATATACATAAGATACAGAGAACATACAGTATACACATAAGATACAGAGAACATAAAGTATACACATAAGATACAGAGAACATACAGTATACACATAAGATACAGAGAACATACAGTATATACATAAGATAAAGAGAACATACAGTATATACATAAGATACAGAGAACATACAGTATACACATAAGATACAGAGAACATACAGTATATACATAAGATACAGAGAACATACAGTATACACATAAGATACAGAGAACATACAGTATACACATAAGATACAGAGAACATACAGTATACACATAAGATACAGAGAACATACAGTATATACATAAGATACAGAGAACATATAGTATATACATAAGATACAGAGAACATACAGTATACACATAAGATACAGAGAACATACAGTATATACATAAGATACAGAGAACATATAGTATATACATAAGATACAGAGAACATACAGTATATACATAAGATACAGAGAACATACAGTATACACATAAGATACAGAGAACATACAGTATATACATAAGATAAAGAGAACATACAGTATACACATAAGATACAGAGAACATACAGTATATACATAAGATACAGAGAAGATACAGTATACATATAAGATACAGAGAACATACAGTATACACATAAGATACAGAGAACATACAGTATATACATAAGATACAGAGAAGATACAGTATACATATAAGATACAGAGAACATACAGTATATACATAAGATACAGAGTACATACAGTATATACATGAGATACAGAGAACATACAGTATATACATAAGATACAGAGAACACACAGTATACACATAAGATACAGAGGACATACAGTATATACATAAGATACAGAGAACATACAGTATACACATAAGATACAGAGAACATACAGTATACACATAAGATACAGAGGACATACAGTATACACATAAGATACAGAGAACATACAGTATATACATAAAATATAGAGAACATATAGTATATACATAAGGGCAGAGACTAGATGGAGCGTATGGTCTCCTTCTGCCGTCAACTTTCTATGTTTCTATGACCCAGATATGTGAGCGGACAGTGGCAAAAACTATATACAGGGCTGATAGCTAGCAGAACAGTGGCAGACTGGGGCCAAAAATAGGCCCTGGATTTTACCAGCCCCTGGCCAGCCCAAGACATTCCTGCTGTGGTCCCCCACCATGGTGCCGGGGCTATAACATTGGAGGCTGGGGTTCCTTGGCTTGTGGGTACAGTGGGGCTGGGTACAAGGGGCTGAGAGGGAGACTAAGGGGGCAGGGAATGAATGTGGGTGTTAAAAGCAGCAGCCCAACTGACCCCAAAGCATTGCGACCCACTGGATATGGTGCAGGGTCTCCCTATGGCCAGTCCACCCCGAAGCCGAATGGCAAAACTACAGGTGGATGGGTGGAAGAGTCACAGAGATGGGGGCCCGGCAAGTGTTGGGTTACTTAAAGTGGACCAAAACCCAGCTATAAGACCTATAAGATTCCCGGGCCTATCGATCCCCCCCCCCCCAAAATCGAGATGCCCCGCTGTGTGAAACCCCCCAGGTGCCCTATTCACTTACCTCGTTTCCCGGTCTCACGGCGTGTCTAAGAGTAGCCGCTGCATCCCGCTCTCCCTCTTGCAGGGTGCGTTCCCACGCCAGGCCTTTGTGAATGGCTGGCGTGGGCACGCTCCCTGTTAGAGGGAATCGTAGGATGCGGCCTTCAGAGCCGCTGCTCTTAGACGCGCTGTGGGATCGGGAACAGGTGCGCTGGTCTCGGCGTCCTGGGGGTTTCACACAGCAGGGCATACTCAATCGGGGTGCCCCTGGGGAAAGGAACAAAACACAGTGTTGGGGTAATTCCCTGGGGCATTCTCCTGTACCCCTGCCTGTTTCTTATATTTTATCTTAAGAGCAAAAAGGGGTTTGGAGTAATGCACACCGAACACAAGATTGTCAATGGTATCACAATATTGTGATACCATTGACAATCTTGTGTTCGGTGTGCATTACTCCAAACCCCTTTTTGCTCATTTGATTTACTGACCAGGAGGGTATACTGGTCGGAGTGTTTTGCACCCATTAAAATTATACCGGCATCTATCGAGTTTGATTATTCTATGGAGTGCTAGACCAATTTGTATATAATTATATTTTATCTTAAAGCATAACTCTCAGCCTCTATTCTAGGTTTAAGCAAGCCTTGCCATATAGTGCGTTAAATTCCCCCCCTCCCCCTTCACACAGGATAGTCAAAATCCTGGGTTTTGGTCCACTTTAAGGGTGCAGATAAGCCAGAAGTGTCCACGATCAATACAACAAGGACTGTAAGAATCCAGAGTACTAAGCGAGATACAGAGCCCAAAATCCAAGAACAAGGCTGTCGTAGGAGTCCTGGGTCTAGCTGCAGATATGACACAATGCTGATCCACAGGCTGCAAGGCTGACCAGCATAAAAAAAAGGGTCAGGTCCCGTTTAGAACAGGTGCTGGCCCCTTTCCTGCAGCAGAGGGCCACCAGCTGGTGTAGAAACATGCCACACGGGAAATGCAGGGATACAGAGCCAGCAACAGCTAAAGCAGGTGCCGTGTTCCTGTACATCTCCCACATCCGGCACCGGCATCAGAATACGTACCGGGGGCAGGGATACAGCATTTCCAACTTCCAGGGGTGCTGCCTTTCTCGGCGGTACCCTGTCGGCCCGCACGCCTTCTCCATTCATTGCAGTGGAGTGGGCTGGACAAGGCGGGTTGGTGTGCCCTGGTTCGGCATGCCCCCACCTTGGCAATGAATTGAGTATTCTCTATGTTTTTGTTTATTTCTAGGTCTAAGAAAGCAATATTTTCGAGGGCATAGTCGCAGGTACATTTTAAGTTCATAGAATTGTGATTGAGTTTTGCTACAAACTCTTATAGTATGAACTCAGGCCCTATCTACATTATTAGAATATTATCTTTATACCTGTGCCACATAGTAACGTAACATATGAATCCAGCCATCTCATCCTCACTTCACAACCTCCACCATCCTAGATGCAAGTTCACAATTGATGGGGCACAAATTGTCCCTGTCGCTGACCTCTGTATCTGGTGGTAGAGTTGGCCATTAGAGAGAAAGAGATTGTGGGTAGGGATGAGTGGACCAGTACAATTTGCCACCAAATTTCGGTTCAGGTCCCCAGACTTGACCTAAACCCAAACCCTATTGAAAATATCCAGGATAGCTGTGGATAGGCGGATTCTCCTGTCGGTGATGACACCTACATGGTCAGAATATCATCTATATACCTGTGCCACATAGTAACGTAACACAGGAATCCAGCCATCTCATCCTCACTTCACAACCTCTTCTTCCTCCATCGTAGATGCAGGTTCACAATTGATGGGGCACAAGTTGTCCCCATCACTGCCCTCTGTATCTGGTGGTAGAGTTGGCCATTAAAGAGAAAGAGGCTGTGGGTAGGGATGAGCGGACCAGTACAACTTGCCACCAAAGTTCGGTTCAGGTCCCCGGACTTGACCCGAACCCAAACCACATTGAAAATGTTCACGTTGGCTGTGGATAGGAGGATCCTCCTGTCGGTGATGACACCTTCTGTGCCGCTGAGCACACGAGGGCAAACTTTGGCCAAGTGTCTAATTTAGCCACCCATAAATTGAATGTTGAGGACCCATAACTCAGTACTAGGTAGGAGACGCATTAACAGGTAGTCATCCACCAAGCGCGTCAAAGTTTGTCTCCTGGTACAACGGGCTATATCTGATTGGGGGACAATTAAATAAGGTGTTCCACATATGTGGCCATTCTCACCCTCCTCTGTGCCAGTGCCCCTGCTGCGTTGGCAACTTGCTCCTCCTTCCTGGTCTTGTGCCACCACTGAGTCCTAAAATTCAGTTGGAAACTCCAGCAGTAGTAGATCCACCAGAGTGCAATTATACTCCCTTATCTTTCTATCCCGCTCCAGCGGTGGAATAAAGGAGGTGATTAGGGATGAGCGAATCGATCCGGACGAACCCGGATTCGATCCGAATTTCATGAAAAATTCGATTCGGATCGAATCCGAATTTCCCCGTGCTTCGATCGCTCGAAGTTTTCCTTTAACATCCATTCATTTACATTACAGGCATTCTAAGATGGCGGACGGGACATGTCCAGACATATACCCCGCGCCAGTGCAAGCTGGGGCAGTCACATGCAGCCAGCAAGCCCGGTGACGTCACAGCGCTATTTAAGTCGGCGGACATCTTGCTTTTCCTCATTTCTCTATTGCATTCGTGAGAGACAGGACGCTGCTGTAGTTAGGGGGAGACAGAGAGCCAGGGACAAACAGGGACAGACAGAAGACAGGCAGGAGAAAGGCAGGAGACAGGCAGAAAGTCAGCGAAAAGCAGGGAAAGTTAGGAAAAATCGGAGGCAGTCACAGGGAGATTTTTTTTTTTTCATCCAGCCTGAGTGTTACTGGCTGGCTGACTGGCTTTGTTAGCGTTTTCAGGCTGCTTATACACTAACTGTGCATATATAATGAACTGATCTCAAGTCTGCTATGAGGCATCCCATTCTGTGACTACACCTGCCTCTATTTACTATAACCCTTTGCACTTATTCTAATAGAAATTTGGCCTGATAAAGACACTTTTGCTGTGCATAGTAGTACTGCTGCCAGGTGCACTGCTGGCTGTTGTGGCATCCCATTCTGTGACTACACAAGCCTCTATTTACTATAACCCTTTGCACTTATTCTAATAGAAATTTGGCCTGATAAAGACACTTTTGCTGTGCATAGTAGTACTGCTGCCAGGTGCACTGCTGGCTGTTGGGGCATCCCATTCTGTGACTACACAAGCCTCTATTTACTATAACCCTTTGCACTTATTCTAATAGAAATTTGGCCTGATAAAGACACTTTTGCTGTGCATAGTAGTACTGCTGCCAGGTGCACTGCTGGCTGTTGGGGCATCCCATTCTGTGACTACACAAGCCTCTATTTACTATAACCCTTTGCACTTATTCTAATAGAAATTTGGCCTGATAAAGACACTTTTGCTGTGCATAGTAGTACTGCTGCCAGGTGCACTGCTGGCTGTTGGGGCATCCCATTCTGTGACTACACAAGCCTCTCTTTACTATGACCCTTTGCACTTATTCTAAAAGTCATTTGGCCTGATAAAGACACTTTTGCTGTGCATAGTAGTACTGCTGCCAGGTGCACTGCTGGCTGTTGGGGCATCCCATTCTGTGACTACACAAGCCTCTCTTTACTATAACCCTTTGCACTTATTCTAATAGAAATTTGGCCTGATAAAGACACTTTGCTGTGCATAGTAGTACTGCTTCCAGGTGCACTGGTGGCTGTTGGGGCATCCCATTCTGTGACTACACAAGCCTCTATTTACTATAACCCTTTGCACTTATTCTAATAGAAATTTGGCCTGATAAAGACACTTTTGCTGTGCATAGTAGTACTGCTGCCAGGTGCACTGCTGGCTGTTGGGGCATCCCATTCTGTGACTACACAAGCCTCTCTTTACTATAACCCGTTGCACTTATTCTAATAGAAATTTGGCCTGATAAAGACACTTTTGCTGTGCATAGTAGTACTGCTGCCAGGTGCACTGCTGGCTGTTGGGGCATCCCATTCTGTGACTACACAAGCCTCTATTTACTATAACCCTTTGTACTTATTCTAAAAGTAATTTGGCCTGATAAAGACACTTTTGCTTTGCATAGCAGTACTGCTGCCAGGTGCTCTCTGGTTGGGGCATCCCATTCTGTGACTACACAAGCCTCTCTTTACTATAACCCTTTGCACTTATTCTAATAGAAATTTGGCCTGATAAAGACACTTTTGCTGTGCATAGTAGTACTGCTGCCAGCTGCACTGGTGGCTGTTGGGGCATCCCATTCTGTGACTACACAAGCCTCTTTTTACTATAACCCTTTGCACTTATTCTAATAGAAATTTGGCCTGATAAAGACACTTTTGCTGTGCATAGTAGTACTGCTGCCAGGTGCACTGCTGGCTGTTGGGGCATCCCATTCTGTGACTACACAAGCCTCTATTTACTATAACCCTTTGCATTTATTCTAAAAGTCATTTGGCCTGATAAAGACACTTTTGCTGTGCATAGTAGTACTGCTGCCAGGTGCACTACTGGCTGTTGGGGCATCCCATTCTGTGACTACACAAGCCTCTATTTACTATAACCCTTTGCACTTATTCTAATAGCAATTTGGCCTGATAAAGACACTTTTGCTGTGCATAGTACTACTGCTCACAGGTGCACTCCTGTTGGGGCATCCCATTCTGTAACATACTATACCCCTCTTTACACTAAGCAGCTCTCTTATTTACACTAAGCAGGCCTGTTGGAGGCTGAGTGTTACTGCTCACTTTTGGTGTGCATTATATTCTGTTTCATATAGACCCACTGCTGCCTGGGGCTTCTTAAAATATCACCTACTACCACGCCAGTTAGACTATGTCGGCAGACAAGTGCCTGGAAGTGAAAAGAGGAGTGGCAGAGGCCAAGATTCCGCAGGCAGAGGTCGCAGCAGACTGGGGGCCAGTAGCAGCAGGAGTCACGCTGAGAGACCTAATCTGCCAGTATCTGCTAGCGGTCGGGTCTCCACCAGTAACGCATCTGCTGTGGTAGATTGGTTGACGCGCTCATCAACAACATCATCACAACTTACGTCTGAGACCCCCAGTCTAGGGTCGGTAGGTTCCTCTGACACAACCCTGAGTTGGCATGGCCCGAGAGCAGTCCCTGTCCTCCCATTGCCTCTGTCCTACGCCGTTCCCTCCCCCAGCGACGTATCCTCTGCTTTGGGTTCAGCTCCACTCTTTAGTGAGGAGGACGATCAGATAGAGGACAGTCAGCAGCTACTGCCCAGCCAAGAAATGGAGGTGGCTTCTTTAGCTAGGCAGACAAATAGTGATGTGGACAGTGTCGTGGGTGCTGCGAGCGTTCCAGCTCCTGCGCCAGACACTGTTGACGAATCCACGAACATCAGTGACGTACAGCCACAACTCGGTGATAATGATGATGACGATGAAGCCGATCGCACTTGGGAGCCGGGTGATGAAGGGGCTTCATCGTCATCATCAGGAGAAGAGGGGCGCAGGTTGCCCCGGAGTCAGCAGCTGAGGCAGCAAGGTGGTAGCAGTCAGCATGGGGGCACAATTCCAAAGGCTGGAGCCGGCCGGGGCCGGGGTAGAGCACCTGATGTGCGGCAGTCTACCTTATCGGTAGTGGAGCAGGGGTTCCTGGATTTGGCAACAGCAGCAGTGAATCAGTGAGGCCAGGGGGTGGGAAAAGTAGCTACTCGGCAGTGTGGCAGTTTTTCCTGAAGCATCCGCAGGAGGGTAACATGGCCACATGCAAGATATGTAGGCAAAAGGTGAAGCGTGGCCAGGGTCCAAATGTTGGCACCACGGCCCTGCGTCAACATATGATGCGTCACCATAAAGCGACCTGGGAGAACCGTGGCTCCCAAGGGGTGGTCCAGTCTGCTTCCTCACCAAGTGGCACGCCGCTCCCAATTTCTGCCAGCCAAGGCTCCAGCACCTCAGCCGAAGGCAGCTGTGCGTCATACCCATCCTCTGTCGCTCCTGCTCCTCCTCCTCCTCCTCCAAGTCATGCATCCCGCCAGCAATCCATCAGCGAAACCATGTCCAAGAGACAGCAGTATGCGCCCACTCATCCTACGGCGCAGAAGCTGAATGTGCTCCTGTCCAAGTTGCTGCAGTCGCTCCCTTTTCAGGTGGTGGACTCTGCACCTTTCAGAGAACTGATGGCTTGTGCCGAGCCGAGGTGGAAAGTCCCAAGCCGTCATTTCTTTGCCAAGAAGGCAGTACCAGCGCTGCACACTTTTGTTGAACAGAAGGTGGGCCAGTCCCTCAGCCTGTCGGTGTGTAGCAAAGTGCATGGCAGTGCCGACGTCTGGAGCTGTAACTACGGTCAGGGACAGTACATGTCGTTTACGGCCCACTGGGTGAATGTGGTCCCTTTGCAGCAGCAGCAACTTGGACAGGTCACGCCGCTTCGGCCTCCGCGTTCCCGGCCCGTTGGGCCTGTGACACTGTGCGACTCGGCCTCCTCATCCTCCGCCATCTCCTCACCCTCCACTGTAGGCTCAAGTCTCAGTGCCCCTCCAGTCTACCATGTGTGCAGGGCATGGAGGTGTCACGCAGTGCTTCACATGGTTTGTCTTGGCGAACGGAGTCACACAGGGGAGGAACTGCTTAAATGTATTCATCAGGAAATCCAAACATGGCTTACTCCAAGAAAACTTAAAATGGGAATCATGGTTACCGACAATGGGAAGAACATTTTGTCTGTGCTGCGCCAAGGAAGCCTGACCCATGCCCCCTGCATGGCTCACATCTTCAATCTGGTTGTCAAGCGGTTTCTGAAGTGTTCCCTCCATCTGCAAGACATCCTAACAACTTCAAGGAAACTTTGCATGCACTTCAGCCACTCATACACCGCTAAACACACCCTTCTTGAGCTACAGCGTCAGAATGGTATCCCCCCAACATAGTCTGATTTGCGATGTTTCCACCCGTTGTAATTTCACCCTTCACTTGTTGGACCGATTATATGAACAGAGAAAAGCCATCACGGATTTCCCGATGATCCAAGCAGATAGGGGGACTCCCCTGTGTAACTTCAATGTCAACCAGTGGCAGCTCATACGTGACACCTGCCGTTTGCTCAGGCCCTTTGAGGAAGCCACTTTATTTGTCAGTCGGCAGGATTACAGGATGAACGACGTGATTCCACTGCTTCATGTACTACAGCACATGTTGGAAACCATGGCTGGTCAGGGCACTGGAGACATGGCGTTTACATCTTACGGCCACATGAACCCCGTTGGAGCTGAACTGGAGGAGGAGGAGGAGGAGGAGGAGGAGTTGCCCAGCGAAACACAGTTTAGGCTTGGCGAAATGGCTGGTTTATCTAGTCAGCGGACAGGAGAGGAGGAGCAGGAGCAGCCAGAGGAGCTAGAGGTTTTTGAGGAAGGCGAGACAGAGGACCCGGGCACACCGTGGCAGTATGCAGTGGAGATGGAGACAGGTAGTCCATCCGAGTCACTTGCGCAAATGGCACGAAGCATGCTCACCGGCTTGCGTAGTGACCCCAGAATTGTTTCCATCTGTCGGCGGGATGACTTCTGGCTGTCCACCTTATTGGACCCTCGCTTCTGGCACAAAATGGGGGCATTTTTTAAACCCACCGAGAGGGAGGACAAACTGAACTACTACAAAGACATTCTACGTAGGCAGTTGGCCGATGCCTATCTGCGCCATGGTCCATACTCTGACAGGTCTGACTCGAGGGGACCTCTGCGCTCACCTTCCACTGCCATGGCCGCTGGGGGGGTTGGCAGGAGCAGCAGCAGCAGCTCCATCAGCAGCAGCCTCAGTCTTCAGTCGCTAATGAGTAGCTTTCTACACCCGCATAGTGAGGCTACTCATGAGCAGCAGGAAGACCTGGAGCAGGACCTGAACCAGCAGGTCATGTCATACTTTGACATGACCATGCCAACACACCTTGAGGATCCGCTGGACTTCTGGGCAGCCAAACTTGATTTGTGGCCGCAACTAGCAGAGTTTGCCCTGGAAAAGCTGTCCTGCCCGGCAAGTAGCGTGCCATCTGAGCGGGTGTTTAGTGCGGCGGGGGCCATAGTTACGGCGAGGAGAACTCGTCTGTCAACTAAAAATGTGGAGAGACTCACCTTTGTCAAAATGAATCAGGGATGGATCAGCCAGGATTTCCACCCACCAATGCCTGATGCATGCGACTAGATTCAGCATGGTGCCACGTTTTACACTTTCCAAATGGTGCAAAACATATTTATGTCCTTAGGCCAATTTTTGGGCTCCTGCTGCTGCCAACTCCAGGGTGTGAATCATCCAATTTTTGGGCTCCTAAAGCCAACCCCAGTGTCTCTTTAAAGTAATGTTTGGGCTCCTGCTGCTGCTGCCAACTCCAGGGTGTGATTCATCCAATTTTTGGGCTCCTGAACCCAACTCCAGTGTCTCTTTAAAGTAATATTTGGGCTCCTGCTGCTGCTGCCAACTCCAGGGTGTGAATCATCCAATTTTTGGGCTCCTGAAGCCAACCCCAGTGTCTCTTTAAAGTAATATTTGGCCTCCTGCTGCTGCTGCTGCCAACTCCAGGGTGTGATTCATCCAATATTTGGGCTCCTGCTGCTGCCAACTCCAGGGTGTGATTCATCCAATTTTTGGGCTCCTAAAGCCAACCCCAGTGTCTCTTTAAAGTAATGTTTGGGCTCCTGCTGCCAACTCCAGGGTGTGATTCATCCAATTTTTGGGCTCCTGAAGCCAACTCCAGTGTCTCTTTAAAGTAATATTTGGGCTCCTGCTGCTGCCAACTCTAGGGTGTGAATCATCCAATTTTTGGGCTCCTGAAGCCAACCCCAGTGTCTCTTTAAAGTAATGTTTGGGCTCCTGCTGCTGCTGCCAACTCCAGGGTGTGATTCATCCAATTTTTGGGCTCCTGCAGCCAACTCCAGTGTCTCTTTCAAGCTATGTTTGGGCTCCTGCTGCTGCTGCTGCTTGAAACTCCAGGGTGTGTCAGTCAATTTTTGGGCTCCTGCTGCTGCCAACTCCAGTGTCTCTTTCAGCCAATGTTTGGGCTCCTGCTGCTGCTTGCAACTCCAGGGTGTGATTCATCCAATTTTTGGGCTCCTGCTGCTGCCAACTCCAGTGTCTCTTTAAAGCAATGTTTGGGCTCCTGCCCCTCATAGTGATGCCACTTCAACTCTGCGATTCTATTAGCGATGCCTCTGATCTGCATGTGATATTTATTCAAAGTATTATTTAACTAACCCAGCACGCATCCTGTGCGTGTTACAGCAAGGCAGAATGGTTTACAACCTTATTGAGGCTCTAGGAGGCTCAGAAATAGCCGTTTTTAATAGCGATTCGTCGAGAATAAATTCGGGTCGAAACGATTTTTGTCGGAAAACTCGGCAAATCAGTCGAATCTAATTTTTCAAAAGTTCGCTCATCTCTAGAGGTGATGTTATGCTTATATCGGGGATTCAGCTGGGTGGCCAACCAGTAATCGGCACTGGTGACTATGTGGCAAGTCTGTGGTCGCAGGTACTGGAGCGTGGCTCATGTGAGCCAGGCTGCCCTCCGTCAAGAAGAAGCTCCACTCAGTGTCTTCTCCTTCTGCTCCTTTAGTCATGCTTCAGTGAAGCCTGTGAGCTGTGCTGGGTGCCAGCCTGCTGTGAGAGAAAGTCCTCCCCCCCTCAGAATCCTCGGAATACTCCAACTGTCCGCTGGCTGGAGAGTGGAGTGCATGGCCTCTTCCTCCTCTGCTCCCATCCTTAGCAGGCAAAGGATGTGAATGGTAGTGCTGACCATATTGGTGGCATTTTGGAAGCACTGCAGCACAGCACAAATGTCCCTCATAGAGGCCCACTCATTGGTGGTGAAGTGCTGTTGGTTGACTCACCCGAGCATTTTGAAACTGGAACTCCACTATCGCCTGCTGCTGCTCACACGCCCTTTCCAGCATATACAACGTGGAATTCCAAGTGGTGGGCAAGTCACATATGAGGCAGTGGGTGGCGAGGCTGGAATTCCTCTTCAATGCAGACAGGTGAGTGGCAGCAGGGTGGGAACACCGAAAGTGCGTGCCACGCACTTTATGTAGCAGCTCCATTATTTCAAGGTCTGCAACTGCGGCAGGTGGATGGCTCACGGTTTTTTATATTCTTTATTTTATTAAAGATAAGAAGAGAGACATATATACCAAGAATATCTTCAGCAGATTTTCCAATTTCTTTAAAGTGGACCAAAACCCTGGATTTTAACTATCCTGGGTTTTGGTGCTTGCACCCAGGGAACCCCGATCAGGGGTGCGGCGCTGTGCACTGACGGCTGGATCCCCCGTTAACAAATGCCTAGAGTGGGTACGCACTCTGCTAGAGGGATAGCGGGGATGCGGCCGCGGCTCACGCATGCTCCGTTGGACTGGGAAAGAAGGTAAGTATATGGGCGACCTGGGAGGTTTCACACAGCGGGGCATCCCAATTTTGGATCCTTATAGATTCCCGGGCAGAACACAGTGGGTTTTGGTCCACTTTAAAGGGTAGGAGAAATATAACAATCAAGTAATACTTCTGAAGCTGTTGTTACATATAGGTACAATTATACTAGAAATAAGCATTACTTCGAGGAGGAGGGAATTAGGTTCTATCTCCCACTTACATACCAATCACAATGTCTGATCCATGTGCCACGCCCTGTCCCAAACTTTCTCTGTCTCTGCAAAGTTTTTAATGAATAGTTACCTCCTTCAGAGGTTAATTATATGAATAACTGAATTGCATTATTACTTTTCTAGGCAATAGTTAAATAAGAAATATATAACTACCTAAACTGAAAGAAACAAGAGGGAGATAAGTGAAAGGTGGGAGAGTAGGAAGAAGAGGGAGGGAAAGGATCAGGGGAGGGGGGGCAGCCACCCGCATTGCTGATTGGAGTGTAGGGCTCAGCACTCTCGGCAGAAGTGAAGTGGGTGGAAGACAATCCCATGGAATTGGTAGCACTGTGTGCCAAATAATCTACAACTGCCTCAACTTGTTCTGGCCTCATCACTCTGCCAGCAGCATTAGGACCTACAAAAATGCGCTTGGAACCTGCTTGCACCAGAGAAAGGTGTAGCAGGCAAGGATGAAACATGTCCTCTCCCTGCAGCACCAGCTCTATCTACAGCAGCAGCATCAGTACCACGGCCACGTCCCTGTCCCTTATTTGCTGATTGCTGATCTGCATTGTTGTTGCATTGTTAGACACCTGCAGTTACAGTGGCCTGAAATGGACAATTGAAAAAAAAAAGAACAGGAAAATGACCCTTAAGTGGCCTGAGCAAGTGGATACTACACTAATATTTGTTACTAAACAGAAGTGACCCCCAAGTGGCCTGAGCAAATGGATACTCCGCTAATACTTGTTATTAAATAGCAGTGACCCCCAAGTGGCCTGAGAAAATGGACACTCAATTACTATGTGTTATTAAAGGAGCAATATTGCAAAATTGTGTAATACTAAAAACCCACATAAACATGTTGGCTAATTAGAGGAGGGGTGACTTATACATCTGAACTGAATAAAACTCCTGCCAAGCTTGTGGTCTTTTCTCTCAGGGTGACAGATTTAGTTAATCAGGGGTAACAGAGCCTTTCACCCCTGATTCCCTCTTCCTTCCATTAATATAAAGAAAACAGCCCCGTCTGGATATTTTTTTGATGACAGGTGTATAAGTGACCTCTCCTCCTGCCATCCAGCATATTTATATGGATTTTTATGATTGGCCCATTTTTTGCGATAGTGCTACTTTAAACACACCTTACCCTCATGTGGCCTGAGCAAATGAACACCCAATTACTAATTGTTATTAAACAAAAATGGCTCTCACATCGCCCGAACTAGTGAACAATCAATTACTATGTGTTGATAAACACAAATGACCCTCATGAGGCCTAACCTAATGGACACTACACAAATGTGGTTTTAATTTCTTTTTTTTTACAAATGAGCCTCATGTGGCCTGAACCCATGGACACTCAACTACTATGTGTTATTAAACACAAATGACCCTCATGTGGACTAAACAAGTGGAAACTCAAATAAATTAAACAGAAATGACCTTCACATGGCATGAACAAGTGGACACTCAACTACTATTTGTTATTAAACACAAATGACCCTCAAGTGGCCAGAACAAGTGGACACTCAATTACTATTTGTTAATAAACACAAATGGCCCTTGCATGTCCTGAACTAGTGGACACTAAACAAATATTTATTTATATTTTTTTTACAGATGGGCCTCACATGGCCTGCAAAAGTGGACACTCAACTACAACAACCTCCACTGTCCCTTACTAACTGCTTTAAAAAGGACAATTTAGTAACAACTCCATTACTGTCCCTCACTCCAGTCTATGTCCCTAACTGCTGTGAAAAGGACAACATATCTGTCCCTTAGGCCAGTCACTGCCCCAAACTCACTCCACAGGTTACCCCTCTCTTTCTAATGCAGAGCTCTCTGAGAACATCAGGAGATGGACCCCACCTTTTATACAGCAGAATCACGGATCATGTCTGGCCAATGACAGCCACGGTCAGAATGGACATGGCCGTTGATGCTAGGGCTGCAAGAAGGTTGAATGGCTGCTTAGATCGCTGGGCTGGCAGACTGCCCCAATTTCTCAGAGATCTCTTATTCCCGGTTATTTCTCTGTACCATCATGGTCCACCTGGCCAGTTGTAGGAACTGTCAGGAATAACGGTCCCCTGTCCTTCCATCTGGTAAGCCATCTATGAACCAGAGGGTGTGAAGGTACTCAGAAGATAAATCCAGATTATCTCCTCTGACAGGCCTATGATACTCAGATTATTGTGCCACAGCTAATATTCAATAGAGTGACTTCTTCCTCTGCTTCCCTTACGCCCAGTACCTGAGGTTCCTGCTCCTAATGACTAGTTGAAGCCTCAGACCTTGGGCACGAGGAACCCGATCCATCTTAGATCGCTGGGCTGGTGAACCGTCCCAATTTCTCAGAGATCTCTTATTCCCGGTTCCGTCTCTGTACCATCATGGTCCACCTGGCAGCTGGTCTATGTAAGCTACAGTATTATTACATGTGATTATGCATTTTCTTTTTCACTAATCTAATTATCGAATCATTATACTGGGCTGCATTTCGTGACACCGCAGAGTGGCTGGGAAATTGAATGCAACTACCGAGCCAGTTGTCTCTGGCTATTCTTTACTACTATATGTTATTAAACACAAATGACCCTCCAGTGGCCTGAACAAGTGGACATTACACAAATATGTATTTATTTATTTTTACAGATGAGCCTCACATGACCTGCAAAAGTGGACACTCAACTACAACAACCTTCACTGCCCCTATTATTACATGTGATTATGCATTTTCTTTTTCACTAATTTAATAATCGAATCATTATACTGGGCTGCATTTCGTGATGCGGCATAGTGGCCAGGAAGTTGAATGCAACCACCGAGCGAGTTGTCTCTGGCTATACTTTACATTGCTCTGTTTATGCTATGATCATTGTAGTTATGACTAGGAAGGACATGTATGGATCTCCCCTGACTATGGCTTATTACTTTTAGTTATTTTGTGTATAGCCTATAATAAATAAATGAGATTTTTTGGGCATACTCTCTTTCATTTTTCTGTGCCAATTGCCCAATCTTGGCTATTCAAGTTGTAGGCACCATCAGCACCAGGATTACTGTGCAAATTATAGCATCAGGATATCTCACACCACTCCCGATAGGCCACCCCAACTGATACATCATATTTGTTTGCCAGATGTTTATTGGTCTTTCCCTGAGACCCAAATTTCTCCCATAGAATGGGATTCAGATTTGGAGAAAGTTTTGGGAAAATTGGACCAAACTGCATTTGAAACAATTCTATTCCAGCATCACGGCTGCTAAGCTACATTCATACCAATGCAATATCATTTACAGTGCTGTCCTCTTGGAAACCTGCTGGTAACAGTTGATAAGCAACAAGACAGTGAATATTGTCTATTCACCAATGAACAGACGTGACAACACAAATCCATGTAACAGCGGCGTCACGTTGCATATAACACACATCTCACTATTACTCATAATGACAGCGATTGTTACCTATACAATGATCACGTCAGTGTTTGTGGTGCTGAGAATCAGTGCACACCTTGGTTTTCATGGAGACAGATTAGAGTAACCACCTGTAGTTGTATATATATGGGGCCCGGGACGGCACATATCTCCTCCATACATCTCCTCCATACGACTCATCAGGGTTAACAATGGCGGCCTACACAAGCTTCATCCTGGTGGCGGCTCTCTGCTTGGGGACAGGTAAGGGGTCACAGATACAACATGGATCTGTGACACTTTTTCTAAGCCATTTAATTTATTTCATTTATTAAGTCACTTTTGGAGATGCAGGCCCCCAAAGGGTGCCTCAGTTCAGGGGCCTACAAGGGCATTCCCCGGTAGCTTGGTGGGTTACATAGTTACATAGTTACATAGTTAATACGGTTGAAAAAAGACATATGTCCATCAAGTTCAACCAAGGGTGTTGGGGTAGGGGGGTAGGGGGGAAGTTATTTTTTATTTCATAGGGGAAGCTATTTATTTTATTTTTTGTCTTTATTTTTTTTTTTTTTTTTATTGATAACCACTAGTAGTAACTGTTAATGTTATTTTCTTCAAAATAAGCATCTAATCCTTTTTTGAAGCTGTCAGCGGTTGATGCTGTAACAAGCTTCTGTGGGAGGCTATTCCATAGATTTATAGTTCTTATGGTAAAAAACGGGTTACTACTACTACTTTACTGTAGGTCATTTAATGCTGGGTTGTCTTTTTTTGGGGGGCGTGGGCATGCTTAATTTTTTATGGGACCCTGTAAAACCTATGCAAGCCCCTGGCTGAGAGGTTTACTTGTGTAATACTGAAAATCCATATAAACACATTGGCTAATGAGAGGAGGGGTGACTTATACATCTGAACTGAATAAAACTCCCACCAAGCTTGTGGTTTATTCTCTAGGAAAAAAATCCAGGGGTGACAGATTTAGTCTATCAGGGGTAACAGAGCCTGTCACCCATGATTCCCTCTTCCATCCATTAAAATAAAAAAAAACAGCCCTGTCTGGATATTTTTTGATGACAGGTATATAAGTGACCTCTCCTCCCGCCATCCAGCATATTTATATGGATTTTTATCATTGGCCCATTTTTCGCGATAGTGCTACTTTAAACACAAATGACCCTCACGTGGCCTGAGCAAGTGAACAATCAATTACTATTTGTTATTAAACACAAATGACCCTCATGTGGCCTGACCTAGTGGACACTACACAAATATTGTTTTAATTTCCTTTTTTACAAATGAGCCTCATGTGGCCTGAACAAGTGGACACTCAACTACTATGTGTTATTAAACATAAATGACCCTCATGTGGACTAAACAAGTGGAAACTCAAATAAATTATTCCAGCACAGGGGTGAGCAGTCCTCCTCGGTAAAGCCGAATGGTACATACATAAATGATTCTTTCTCCTTCCTGTCGAAACTGGGTGTAAACTAAAAGCAAACACGTCTTACCTCCCAGTTGGCTGATTCTACCAGTCTGCTGTGTCAGAAAAGTTTTATGGCTGAACTATTATATATTGTGGTAAAGCGGTGGCTGCATATTGATCTGCAGCGGCTTTGCCAGTCATGTATACATATATGCGGAGTTAGTGAAAAGTGTAGCTATGTGGCTTTTATTACTTCTGTTACACTCATGTTCTAGGGGTTGGAGTCACCCTTTATTTTCTTCCCCTGCAGCCTATTCCCTGAAGTGTTACACCTGCACTGCTGCAACCAGCAACGCCAACTGCATGACCGCAACCAACTGCACCACTGGCCTGAACTACTGCCAGACTACTGTGGGATCAGCATCAGCTTGTAAGTTTTGAATATTCAATCTCCCTAACTGCAATTATTATTATTAATAATAACAATAATAATAATAATAATAATACATATACTACTAAAAATATTGTTATCAGTCAAGCATAGGCTTCTAGTAGCATACCTATACTACAATTAGTATTATTGTAAGTTCTGAATATTTAATCCCCATACTGCAATTATTATTATTTATAATAATAATAATAATAATAATAATAATAATAATAATAATAATAATACGTATACTACAAACATTTTTGTTATCAGTCAAGCATAGGCTTCTAGTAACATACCTATACTACAATTATTATTATTGTAAGTTCTGAATATTTAATCCCCATACTGCAATTATTATTATTATTAATAATAATAATAATCATAAAAATACATATACTATTAAAATATTGTTTCCTATTGCTGCACACTTTGCATTAGGGCATCTCTATCCACCACACCCCCTGCCCATAATTTTAAAAAAATAAATTCAGGTGGAGGATGGGTGAGGAGCCCGAGGAGTCCTGGAGGGCAGGTGAGGGGCATTGAGGGGGCCACCTGTCATGTTTGGGTTCCAAAGTTTGGATGCCCCTTTGATTTCAATGGGGACCGGGATCGGTTATGGGTCAGGTTTGGGTAACCAAACTTTTGTACACGGTTCAGCCGAACTTGCTGAACCCCAACTTACAGGGGTTCACCCAATACTGTCATCATTAGCTCATCACTGGTTTCATTACTACTGCACCAGCTAGGGTTCATATGCCCAGTACTGGGGCAACATAGCATATGCACCTTGGCATCGGTCTGTTGCTCCTCCAGGAGTTGCCCGATAGCACCAGGCCCATGCTTGAGAAATCCCCCCCCCCCCCCCCATAACCAGCAGAGTAAATTAAGTGAGGTTAATAACCCAAAAATTAAAATGAAAATCTAAGATATTTGGGTAGTTAGGTCCAGGTGTCACTAATGACGTGGGGTGCTCAGACACGGACGAAACGTGTCTCATTAGTCCTCTCTTCTCCCTGCAGTTGGAGTATCTGTAGCCAGCATCACCAAGATCTGCACAGCATCCTGCACGCCATCCAGCACCAATGTTGTTGTAGGTTCTGCATCTGTTTCCTGCTGCCAAACCGACCTCTGCAACACCAGCGGTGCCATCAGCGTCAAGTCCAGCTACGCCGCCATCTTTGTGGTGCTGGGAACCGCCATGACTCTTCTGAGCTGCTCTTTTCTCTGAATTGGGAAGCTGATTTTTTTTTTGAAACACGTGAAATAAATAAAAAACGCTTGTAAGATAAAACACCTCGTGCTCTGTGTGTCAGATCCTTTCCTCTCTTGCTGCGCTGCAGGATGGAGGAGGATAGCGGGACAGTCCCGCTTTGAGGCATTCTGTCCCACTGCCCAACTTTGGGGATACCTAAATGCCCCACTGATATCGGTGAGAAGACTGTCCCACCCAATCTGGGACGTCTGGACAATTTACATCGGTGAAGTGGAATTTTTACAGATTGGCTGAGCTTTAACTGAACCCAAAGCCCGGCACAGCTGGAAAAGAAAGGAAGCAACTTTGGAGCTTCTTCTCCCAGCACCTCAGCCGTGCTGCTGCCTGGATTCAACTGCCCAGCACACCTTAGATAATATATTGTGGGTGGTGCTGTGATACTTCTTTTTATAAATCCCAGCAGCACTTCCTGTTTGCAGGCAGCCTCCAAATGCATGAGCCACCATTTTTGTTTCTGAAATTGACTACAGCAGGAGTTAGAAAAGGGTAAATGAATTTTTACATGTTGCAATCTAAATTGCCCCCGGGGAGGGATGCATAGGAACACTGTTTGTCGTGTTGGTCTGGTTTAGGTTATTTTTTACTGTTGGTCCGCTTTTAGGTCAACTGCCAACATCCTTTATAGCCCAGAGATAAAGTTGGGCTTTAACCCTTTCAGTGGCAGCTACGTATAATATCCATAGCTGCCTCTCTGACAGTTACGTGGCAGCTACTTAAATTCTACGTAGCTGAGGTTCCCCCAGTTTTGGCCTAAAAAATCGCTGACCTACCTCTGGCATCCAATACTGGGGATTGCCTCCTCCAATTCTCCCCTGTGGTCTTCAGCAGGGCAGAGAATGCCACTCCGTGTCCCAGACGATGGCTTCTGACAGCTCGGCAGCCGCCGCAGGGAGGGGCCTTTTATACTAGGAGTGAGATGACATCATCGGGTGTGAGTGCAGTTAGTGTAAGTGCAGAATCCGGAGGTGATCATCAGAAGCCGGGCACGGGGCAGAGGGTCAGAGTCCCCTGCCCCGGGCCCGGCTTCTGCTAATTACCACCAGCTGTCAGACAGTGGCGCGGAACACATAGTTTTTTTTCTCTGCGTGCTTGATTTTTTTACACTTAAAGCGGACCAAAACCCACATTTTTAACTAGCATTCCCTGACTTGCTCCCCTATGAACAGTACCTTTTGCCAATATTTACTGCTCCTGTTTCACTGTAATCCCAGATAAAGGTGCCTGTTACAGCTGTATAGCTCCGCCTCCTCCATTCATCGGCACTGCTGTGTGTGGCAATTATGTCATAGCCACACTTATGCAATGGCTGATCGCCTGCCATCTTGCAGAGAGGGACAGCAAAAAAAAAGTGTTCCAGGCTAATTTGGTTAGCAAAAATATCCATTTCTAGTTCTACACCCTAAGAAGAGATTTTTGGCAGTTCAGTGGGTTTTGGTCCACTTTAACTCTTTGTGAACTGGTAAAGGGTCCTTGAGACCCCCTTAACTACACAAGGCATGAAGGCCTGGCAAGTCACCTGCGGCCACCCCATTACCTGCAACCCCAAAGACCAGGTGGATGCAATAAAGCCAGTGGCCGGTTTGGGTTATGCAGGTTTGTAGCCTTCAGGGCCAGGGATCGGTTTGGGCTATGCAGGCTTGTAGCCTTCAGGGCCAGGGATCGGTTTGGGTTATGCAGGCTTGTAGCCTTCAGGGCCAGGGATCGGTTTGGGCTATGCAGGCTTGTAGCCTTCAGGGCCAGGAATCGGTTTGGGCTATGCAGGCTTGTAGCCTTCAGGGCCAGGGATCGGTTTGGGCTATGCAGGCTTGTAGCCCTCAGGGCCTGGGATTGGTTTGGGTTATGCAGGTTTGTAGCCTTCAGGGCCAGGGATCGGTTTGGGCTATGCAGGCTTGTAGCCTTCAGGGCCAGGGATCAGTTTGGGCTATGCAGACTTTTAGCCTTCAGGGCCAGGGATCGGTTTGGACTATACAGGCATGTAGCCTTCAGGGCCAGGGATCGGTTTGGGTTATGCAGGCTTGTAGCCTTCAGGGCCAGGGATCGGTTTGGGCTATACAGGCATGTAGCCTTCAGGGCCAGGGATCGGTTTGGGTTATGCAGGCTTGTAGCCTTCAGGGCCAGGGATCGGTTTGGGCTATGCAGGCTTGTAGTCTTCAGGGCCAGGGATCGGTTTGGGCTATGCAGGCTTGTAGCCTTCAGGACCAGAGACTGGCTGCTTGACCTCTGTGCCCTGGTCTACCAGTCCCCATAGTTGGTGCCTGGGCTGGTTTTGTTGGACCCTGTGTCATTTTATGTACACTTTGAAAGATTTAACCCTTACAATTTTTTTTTTTTTTAAAGCGTGGGGTCCCACCAGTATTCATTGGAAATTCCCACAAAATTCACAGATAAACATCTATAGCACAACATGGTGAAAAATGGCCTGGCATCACGGTGACAAAATCTCTAGGTATAGGCTGGCGCTGAAAGGATTAACCACTTATAGCGGCAGCCCTGGAGTCTAAATGACCCCCTACGAATGCCCAAACTCCCTCCCCTTTCCTGGGGCTCCCACGCCATGTTCACGGGCTGCAGCCACATCCCCGGCCTTCTTTCAGCTGGGCATGCTTCTGCACCCAGCCATTCAGGTAGACTGGAAGCGGGAGCACACGGCACATTGCAGGGAGATGGGGCCATTACTGATTCTCTATGCCGGGCTATCTACAAGCAGTGCTTCGTGTTGTGCATCAAAATGCACAGAGCTGATTGGACGAGAGCTGGTATATGCACTGTGGGAGTGGCAGAGAGGTATGTATTTAAGGGCAATCTGGGGGGGGGGTCAAACAATGGGGCATTTTAAATTGGGATGCTTCAGAAGAGTGGATCAAAACCTTAGGCATATGTCTGGGGCAGGGCAACACCTATTTAAAGTGGACCAAAACCCATGGTGATCGGCCTGGGAATCTTATAGATCAATTCCCCCCCCCCGATCCCGATTTTGGGATGTGTGAAACCCCCCATGTCGCCCATACACTTACCTTCTCAGGGCGCGTGCCTGCACCAGCCATTTGTGAATGGCCAGCGCGCGCACGCTCCCTGTTAGAGGGAAGCGGGGGATGGCTGTGGCTTAATGTCGAACTGCTGACAGCCTGCATTGTGTGGAGAGACGGAATCACACAGGTGCCCTGCAGCCATGCCGAACTGCTGACAGCCTGCATTGTGTGGAGAGACGGAATCACACAGGCACAGTGCAGCCATGCCGAACTGCTGATAGCCTGCATTGTGTGGAGAGATGAAATCACACAGGCACACTGCAGCCATGCTGAACTGCTGACAGCCTGCATTGTGTGGAGAGATGGAATCACACAGGCACACTGCAGCCATGCTGAACTGCTGACAGCCTGCATTATGTGGAGAGATGGAATCACACAGGCACACTGCAGCCATGCTGAACTGCTGACAGCCTGCATTGTGTGGAGAGATGGAATCACACAGGCACACTGCAGCCATGCTGAACTGCTCACAGCCTGCATTGTGTGGAGAGACGGAATCACACAGGCACACTGCAGCCATGCTGAACTGCTGACGGCCTGCATTGTGTGAAGAGACAGAATAACACAGGCGCACTGCAGTCATGCTGAACTGCTGACAGCCTGCATTGTGTGGAGAGATGGAATCACACAGGCACACTGCAGCCATGCCGAACTGCTGACAGCCTGCATTGTGTGGAGAGAAGGAATCCCACAGGTGCACTGCAGCCATGCCAAACTGCTGACAGCCTGCATTGTGTCTAGAGACGGAATCACACAGGCACAGTGCAGCCATGCTGAACTGCTGACAGCCTGCATTGTGTGGAGAGATGAAGTCACACAGGTGCACTGCAGCCATGCTGAACTGCTGATAGCCTGCATTGTGTGGAGAGACGGAATCACACAGGCACACTGCAGCCATGCTGAACTGCTGACAGCCTGCATTATGTGGAGAGATGGAATCACACAGGCACACTGCAGCCATGCTGAACTGCTGACAGCCTGCATTATGTGGAGAGAAGGAATCACACAGGCACACTGCAGCCATGCTGAACTGCTGACAGCCTGCATTGTGTGGAGAGACGGAATCACACAGGCACACTGCAGCCATGCTGAACTGCTGATAGCCTGCATTGTGTGGAGAGATGAAATCACACAGGCACACTGCAGCCATGCTGAACTGCTGACAGCCTGCATTGTGTGGAGAGATGGAATCACACAGGCACACTGCAGCCATGCTGAACTGCTGACAGCCTGCATTATGTGGAGAGATGGAATCACACAGGCACACTGCAGCCATGCTGAACTGCTGACAGCCTGCATTGTGTGGAGAGATGGAATCACACAGGCACACTGCAGCCATGCTGAACTGCTCACAGCCTGCATTGTGTGGAGAGACGGAATCACACAGGCACACTGCAGCCATGCTGAACTGCTGACGGCCTGCATTGTGTGAAGAGACAGAATAACACAGGCGCACTGCAGTCATGCTGAACTGCTGACAGCCTGCATTGTGTGGAGAGATGGAATCACACAGGCACACTGCAGCCATGCTGAACTGCTGACAGCCTGCATTGTGTGGAGAGATGGAATCGCACAGGCACACTGCAGCCATGCTGAACTGCTGACAGCCTGCATTGTGTGGAGAGACGGAATCACACAGGCACACTGCAGCCATGCTGAACTGCTCACAGCCTGCATTGTGTGGAGAGACGGAATCACACAGGCACACTGCAGCCATGCTGAACTGCTGACAGCCTGCATTATGTGGAGAGACACATTGAACTTGTGAGTTTTTGGAGAGTTTCTGTTGGATTTATTTTCTGTTTTGATATAAACTGTCTCCCACTCTCATTTATCTTTTGCTCAAGGATACTCCACAGGTTCTTAAAAGGGTTGAGGTAAGGGCAGGATGATGGCTACACCCTGAGTGTCTCGCCTTGTATGCCCCTAGCAGCCAATGTCTGGGGGGTATCTTGGCAGCATGTGAGAATAACCTCCAGAGCTGCTGTTTTGATGTGCCCGGGACTCCAGAGGCACCAGCGGCTTCACATACCTGGGTACTGATTTGAAATGAGCAGCTGCTCGCTATTTTGACTATCCCGGGTTTTGTTCCTTGTCCCCCAGGCACCCGGATTTGGGATGCCCAGTTGTGTGGAACCCCTCAGAATGCCTTTACAGACTCACCTTTTCCCGTTCCTACGGCTCATGTCCAATCAGAGCCATTTGCCGTGTGTATCTAATGCCGGGCAACGGCTCTGTTTGCATGCAGAGCTTCAGCAATCAGAGCGAGTGGCCGCATCCCCTGCAGCACACGCCCCCCCAGCCTACCTGACTAGCTGAGGGTAGGAGCGCGCTGAGCGTGAAGATGCGGGGATGTGGCTGCCCGATGTTCACATCGCCAAAGGCGTCAGTTTTGCTGTGTTAGAGGGAAGCAGGGGATTCTATGTGTGATTCCGTCTCTCCACACAATGCAGGCTATCAGCAGTTCGGCATGGCTGCAGTGCACCTGTGTGATTCCGTCTCTCCACACAATGCAGGCTGTCAGCAGTTCAGCATGGCTGCAGTGCACGTGTGTGATTCCGTCTCTCCACACAATGCAGGCTGTCAGCAGTTCAGCATGACTGCAGTGCACCTGTGTGATCCTGTCTCTCCACACAATGCAGGCTGTCAGCAGTTCAGCATGGCTGCAGTGTGCCTGTGTGATTCCGTCTCTCCACACAATGCAGGCTGTCAGCAGTTCTGCATGACTGCAGTGCGCCTGTGTGATTCTGTCTCTCCACACAATGCCGCCTGTCAGTAGTTCAGCATGGCTGCAGTGTGCCTGTGTGATTCCGTCTCTCCACACAATGCAGGCTGTCAGCAGTTCAGCATGGCTGCAGTGTGTCTGTGTTATTCCGCCTATTCACACAATGCAGGTTATTAGCAGTTTGGCATGACTGCAGTGTGCCTGTGTGATTCTGTCTCTCCACACAATGCAGGTCATCAGCGGTTAGGCATGGCTGCAGTGCACCTATGTGATTCTGTCACTCCACACAATGCAGGCTGTCAGCAGTTTGGCACGGCTGCAGTGCACCTGTGTGATTTCGTCTCTCCACACACAATGCAGGCTATCAACAGTTCGGAAAGGCTACAGTGTGCCTGTGTGATTCTGTCTCTCCCCACAATGCAGGCTGTCAGCAGTTCAACATGGCTGCAGTGCACCCGAGTGATTCCGTCTCCACACACAACGTAGGCTTTCAACAGTTCAGCATGGCTGTGGTGTGCCTGTGTGATTCGGTCTCTCCACACACTGCATGCAGTCAGCAGTGCACCTGTGTGATTCTGTTTCTCCACACAATGCAGGTTATCAGCAGTTCGGCATGGCTGCGGTGCATCTGTGTGATTCTGTGTCTCCACACAATGCAGGTTATCAGCAGTTCGGCATGTCTGCAGTGCGTCTGTGTGATTCTGTCTCTCCACACAATGCTGACTATCAGCAGTTGCTGCAATGCACCTGTGTGATTCTGTCTCCCCACAAAATGCAGGCTGTCAGTAGTTTGGCATGGCTGCAGTGCACCTGTGTGATTCTGTCTCCCCACAAAATGCCGGCTGTCAGTAGTTCGGGATGGCTGCAGTGCACCTGTGTGATTCTGTCTCCCCACAAAATGCCGGCTGTCAGTAGTTCGGGATGGCTGCAGTGCGCCTGTGTGATTCTGTCGCTCCAAACAATGCAGGCTGTCAGCATGTTTGGTATTTTGCTATAAGCAACCCACATTGAACTGAGAGAGAAGGGGATCAGCGTGTCTGTAATGTTACACACACTCAGCGTTCATTCATACCTGTCAGGTACCGTATGAATGCATGCTCATATTTCATTTGGTGGCACAGGTGTTTTGCATATGTGGCACAAGAGGTGGACTGGCCATAGGGAGACAATGCCTGGTGGGTCGCACTGCTTTGGGGCCAGTTGGGCTGCTGCTTTTAACACCCATATTAAATTTCTGCCCCCTTAATATTCCTTTCAGCCCCTTGTACCCAGCCGCACTGTACCCACATGCCAAATAGCCCAAGCCCCTAATGCTATAGCACTGGCCTCATGGTTGGGGGGGGCTCAGCAGGGACGTCTCGGACCGGCTAGGGGCTGATTTATGGCCACTGTGTGGAACCATAGGTTTTTTATTGGAATTGAATAGACAGGAAGGTCTGCATGCCCTGGGCAGCCATCCTGTTTTCTGCAGATGATGGGCCACCATTAGTGGTGCAGGCCTAGCTAGGAGCATATTGGGCTCAGTCAAGGGGTAGGGGGCCGGCACGGCGGCAGCAGCAGCAGCACCCAGTCACAGAACTCAATGTGATGGGGACCCTAGCGTGAACATTAAATGGGGCCCTTTCAAGGTTCACACAAGTCAGCTTCCTTGTCTTAACTCAATTGGATGCAGCCAGACAACTAAAGACTGAAACAGCAGAGATGCATGCTGCTTCCTATCTCTAAATGATGCCAAGTGAGCACAAATATGATACATAAGATGGAGGAGCAACAATGATGGGGGCCCCTGACCTTCTTGGTCCCAATGCGGTTGCACCCCCTTATAGTTATGCCCCTGGCATCACCATAAAACTGCCCTTAAAGTGGACCAACACCCAGGATTTTGACTATACTGGGTTTTGGTCCACTTCGGTGGGGCACCCCAATCGGGGGTGCCCCGCTGTGTGAAAACCCCCAGAACGCCCGGAAACACTCACCTCACCACACTCCTACGCGGGCGCTCGTCCAATCAGAGCGCCCAGAGCCGCTGCGGTATGCGCGTACAAGCGGCGTCCAACCACAGCGGCTCTGAGCGCTGGAGGCCGCGTCTCGCACTTCCTTCTAACAGGCCGTTTGTGAATGGCCGGCGCGGGTGCGCGCCCTGCTAGAGAGAAGCATGAGATGCGGCCGCGGCCCACGTGTGCGCCGTTGGAACGGGGTTAAGGTAAGGTTTCTGGGCTTCCTGGGGGGTTTCATCCTGATTTCGGATGCCCCGCGGGGAGGGATCTGATCGGACCGGGAATCTTATAGATTCCCCGGCTGATCCCCCTGGGTGTTGGTCCACTTTAAAGCGGTCCTTCACCCTGAATAAGAGTCTATCTTGTATGTTTTCCACACCCTGTACATACAGATTGCCCACATTAATCCGGACCTTCACCCTGAATAAGAGCCTATCTTATATGTTTCCCCCCTGTACATACAGATTGCTCATATTAATCCGGACCCTCACCCTGAATAAGAGTCTATCTTGTATGTTTCCTGCACCCTTTACATACAGATTGCCCACAATAATCCGGACCCTCACCCTGAATAAGAGTCTATCTTGTATGTTTCCCCCCTGTACATACAGATTGCTCATATTAATCCGGACCCTCACCCTGAATAAGAGTCTATCTTGTATGTTTCCTGCACCCTGTACATACAGATTGCCCACATTAATCCGGACCCTCACCCTGAATAAGAGTCTATCTTATATGTTTCCCACACCCTGTACATACAGATTGCTCACATCAAAAATCATCCTACCTGCATCTACTGCATTTTCTGAGCCTTTAAACATTCAAGATGGTGGCTCATGCAGCATCAGGCAGCCTGCAAACAGGAAGTGTCTTCTGACTGTGTCGCTCTGCATTCTGGGATTGCTTTCCTTTCCCTGACCCCAGCTCTGCTCTGTGCTATACTGTACTTTATCCCGCTCTCCTCTCCTCAGTATGTGTGATGCGTCTGAGGCAAGATGGCGGCGCCCGTATCCCAGAGTCCTGAACAGAGTTGCAGCCCAGTAGGTGAAAGAATATTAAGTAAGTGATTAAAAACTTAAAATATGTTAATTTTAGATGCTGGGGAATCGTTTTTTAAGGGTCTGGGCTTGTCATTAAATCACGGTGAAGATCCGGTTTTACGCAACTTGAGCCAAAAAGAAAACAATAGGAATTCAGTTGGGATTTCCCGAGCTTCTGAGGTCATCTGCCTCAGGCAAGTAACTCGTAACAACCTGTAACAATGCGAATCACTGTCACTATGGCCACCGGCTCGGTGACGGGCAGGCTGATTCATTACCAGCGCAAGGTATCGGCAGATGAGCATCTGTATAGCGGCGCTTAGAGCGACCGCTAGTAGAATCTGTGATTGGCTACCGGGAGCTGTAACATAGCGCCGCAGTCGCTGTAGTAACCTGACTGGGATTGATGAATGAGATGTATGTTGGGCGCTCTGACACCAGCACAGCGTTGCAGCGAGCGAACGGCAGTGACTGCTCAGTGCGACCGACACCATATTCATCAAAAATCCACACTCACAGAACGCCGGCGCTCAGAATTGGGTCGCTGTAGCATAGAGCGCCAGACGCTGTGTGATTAAAGTTTGTTTTATAACTTATATCCACCAGTAACAAAGTGAAAACACATGGAATGACATTGTTATAACACTGTGACAATAACACTTTAATACCAGACCTGTAATGACAATTCTGCATATAAATATAAAAAGTCAAAAAAGTTTTCAAAAATGACATTTAATAGGCCCAGGAGACGTCACACAATGATTTGATAAAAAAAAAAGAAAATAAAATAAAAGAAAACCCTGTTTAAAGAGAAGAAAAGTAATTGTAATGTATGGGAGAGCGACACTGAGCGAAAGGTAATACCTGGTTCTGGAAGCTACAGCGCCGGCGCTATACACTGACCTGCCTGTAATAATACATGTGACGCTACATGGCGCTGTTAGAGGTGCTATACACTGACCTGCCTGTAATAATACATGTGACGCTACATGGCGCTGTTAGAGGCGCTCACCAGAATCCCTTTCATAAATGTAGTTTTGCATAAGATAACATAAGATACAGAGAACATACAGTATACACATAAGATACAGAGAACATACAGTATATACATAAGATACAGAGAACATACAGTATACACATAAGATACAGAGAACATACAGTATACACATAAGATACAGAGAACATACAGTATACACATAAGATACAGAGAACATACAGTATATACATAAGATACAGAGAACATACAGTATACACATAAGATACAGAGAACATACAGTATATACATAAGATACAGAGAACATACAGTATATACATAAGATACAGAGAACATACAGTATATACATAAGATACAGAGAACATACAGTATACACATAAGATACAGAGAACATACAGTATATACATAAGATACAGAGAACATACAGTATATACATAAGATACAGAGAACATACAGTATACACATAAGATACAGAGAACATACAGTATATACATAAGATACAGAGAACATACAGTATATACATAAGATACAGAGAACATACAGTATACACATAAGATACAGAGAACATACAGTATATACATAAAATACAGAGAACATACAGTATACACATAAGATAAAGAGAACATACAGTATACACATAAGATACAGAGAACATACAGTATATACATAAGATACAGAGAACATACAGTATACACATAAGATACAGAGAACATACATTATATACATAAGATACAGAGAACATACAGTATATACATAAGATACAGAGAACATACAGTATACACATAAGATACAGAGAACATACAGTATATACATAAAATACAGAGAACATACAGTATACACATAAGATAAAGAGAACATACAGTATATACATAAGATACAGAGAACATACAGTATACACATAAGATACAGAGAACATACAGTATATACATAAGATACAGAGAACATACAGTATACACATAAGATACAGAGAACATACAGTATATACATAAGATACAGAGAACATACAGTATACACATAAGATACAGAGAACATACAGTATGTACATAAGATACAGAGAACATACAGTATACACATACGATACAGAGAACATACAGTATACACGTAAGATAAAGAGAACATACAGTATACACATAAGATACAGAGAACATACAGTATATACATAAGATACAGAGAACATACAGTATACACATAAGATACAGAGAACATACAGTATATACATAAGATACAGAGAACATACAGTATACACATAAGATAAAGAGAACATACAGTATACACATAAGATACAGAGAACATACAGTATACACATAAGATACAGAGAACATACAGTATATACATAAGATACAGAGAACATACAGTATACACATAAGATACAGAGAACATACAGTATACACATAAGATACAGAGAACATACAGTATACACATAAGATACAGAGAACATACAGTATACACATAAGATACAGAGAACATACAGTATACACATAAGATAAAGAGAACATACAGTATATACATAAGATAAAGAGAACATACAGTATATACATAAGATACAGAGAACATACAGTATATAAATAAGATACAGAGAACATACAGTATATACATAAGATACAGAGAACATACAGTATATACATAAGATACAGAGAACATACAGTATACACATAAGATACAGAGAACATACAGTATATACATAAGATACAGAGAACATACAGTATATACATAAGATACAGAGAACATACAGTATATACATAAGATAAAGAGAACATACAGTATACACATAAGATAAAGAGAACATACAGTATATACATAAGATAAAGAGAACATACAGTATACACATAAGATAAAGAGAACATACAGTATATACATAAGATACAGAGAACATACAGTATACACATAAGATACAGAGAACATACAGTATATACATAAGATACAGAGAACATACAGTATACACATAAGATAAAGAGAACATACAGTATATACATAAGATACAGAGAACATACAGTATATACATAAGATACAGAGAACATACAGTATATACATAAGATACAGAGAACATACAGTATACACATAAGATACAGAGAACATACAGTATATACATAAGATACAGAGAACATACAGTATACACATAAGATACAGAGAACATACAGTATACACATAAGATACAGAGAACATACAGTATATACATAAGATACAGAGAACATACAGTATATACATAAGATACAGAGAACATACAGTATATACATAAGATAAAGAGAACATACAGTATACACATAAGATACAGAGAACATACAGTATACACATAAGATAAAGAGAACATACAGTATACACATAAGATAAAGAGAACATACAGTATATACATAAGATACAGAGAACATACAGTATACACATAAGATACAGAGAACATACAGTATATACATAAGATACAGAGAACATACAGTATATACATAAGATAAAGAGAACATACAGTATACACATAAGATAAAGAGAACATACAGTATATACATAAGATAAAGAGAACATACAGTATACACATAAGATACAGAGAACATACAGTATACACATAAGATAAAGAGAACATACAGTATATACATAAGATAAAGAGAACATACAGTATACACATAAGATAAAGAGAACATACAGTATATACATAAGATACAGAGAACATACAGTATACACATAAGATACAGAGAACATACAGTATATACATAAGATACAGAGAACATACAGTATATACATAAGATACAGAGAACATACAGTATATACATAAGATACAGAGAACATACAGTATACACATAAGATACAGAGAACATACAGTATATACATAAGATACAGAGAACATACAGTATATACATAAGATACAGAGAACATACAGTATATACATAAGATACAGAGAACATACAGTATACACATAAGATACAGAGAACATACAGTATATACATAAGATACAGAGAACATACAGTATATACATAAGATACAGAGAACATACAGTATATACATAAGATACAGAGAACATACAGTATACACATAAGATACAGAGAACATACAGTATATACATAAGATACAGAGAACATACAGTATACACATAAGATACAGAGAACATACAGTATATACATAAGATACAGAGAACATACAGTATATACATAAGATACAGAGAACATACAGTATATACATAAGATACAGAGAACATACAGTATACACATAAGATACAGAGAACATACAGTATATACATAAGATACAGAGAACATACAGTATATACATAAGATACAGAGAACATACAGTATACACATAAGGGTCGATTCAAAGAAACATGTAACAGCTTTGATTTTGGTGCCGATCGTCCTATTTTTCCCGTACGCTCGTGCGTTCGTATGAACTTGCGAGTGATTCTATAAGCAAATACGTTTCTATCCTAAAATGTCCGTCCGTTCGTATGGCAGTTCGGGAATCAGACCTATGTCAGTTTCCATCCTGAATTTTCCGTTTCATTTCTCAGGTTGCAACATTGGTTTTGCCCTTTTTCCTTTTTTGTCTGGATGTAAATCCTTCTGATCTTGCGGCTGCGCACTACAAACTTACCTCATTAAAGTGCATTCTAAATATTTGGTCTTTTATTTTTCTTTATTTCATTCATTTTGTAGTAACCAACCATTAATGAATGCATTTGCATAAGTAAATCTTACTTTGTTTAATTTTTAGTTAACTTGCATTTTTTACTTGTGGATGTAATTTTAATATTTTGGCTTCAAATGGTACAACTTAAAATGTTGTGTGTGGTTACCCACACCCTCTCCATACAGATTGCTCTCAAATATAAAAAAACACCCAGCAACTTCTGCATGTTATGAGCCTAGAAACAGCCAAGATGGCGGCTCAGGTATTATCGGGCAGCCTGCAAACAGAAAGGGCCTTGTGACTGTGTTGCTCTGCATTCTTTGATTTCTGACCTTTCCGTGCCCCCAGCTCTGCTGTGTCTGTGCAAAATACAGCAGTAACCCACATCCTGCACTTTATCCCGCTCTCCTCTCCTCAGTAAGTGTGATGCATCTGACCAAAGATGAGCTTAAATAATTAAACAAAGCAAAGGTAAACAACTACACCAATAAATTCAATCTAAAAATATTATTCTAGTACATCAATTTAAAAATAAATAACAAAGGACATAAGTTTCTTTAATTAACGCAAATATATTGCAAAATAAAGGTTTACATGCAAAGGACTAATTAAGGTCCACATTAAAATGCTTTTATAAGGCATACATGAATCAGGTATGCATTGCCATACAATTTATGGCCTCGGCCATGCTGATACATGCAGTTCATTGGAGCTCAAGACGCGCAGACTCCTCCACATAGCCAAAAAACCTGTTCAAGAACAGCAATCCGACTGCTAAAAGGTGTCGGCAGTGGCTTTCTTTTAAAACGTATTTAGAGGTTGGAAAACTGTTCTCTGAATCACACCTAAACACATCCGATTATCCTAAGTTTTACGTTTTCATCCTAAGTTTTAGGATTTGATCCTAAGTTTTACGTTTTGATCCTAAAATTTAGGAACGAACTTCCGATGATCGCAAGAGCATATACGAAATCGTACGTAGGCTCGTGCGAGTCGGATAATGGCCAAAAAAACAGGAAAAAATGACTAACACCCACCCAAACTTACGATTCTCGATCCGAAATCAATTAACTTTTGCTCTTTGAATCGAGGGGATAATATACAGAGAACATACAGTATATACATAATATACAGAGAACATACAGTATACACATAAGATACAGAGAACATACAGTATACACATAAGATACAGAGAACATACAGTATATACATAAGATACAGAGAACATACTGTATATACATAAGATACAGAGAACATACAGTATACACATAAGATACAGAGAACATACAGTATATACACATAAGATACAGAGAACATACAGTATATACATAAGATACAGAGAACATACTGTATATACATAAGATACAGAGAACATACAGTATATACATAAGATACAGAGAACATACAGTATACACATAAGATACAGAGAACATACAGTATACACATAATATACAGAGAACATACAGTATACACATAAGATACAGAGAACATACAGTATATACATAAGATACAGAGAACATACAGTATACACATAAGATACAGAGAACATACAGTATATACATAAGATACAGAGAACATACAGTATATACATAAGATACAGAGAACATACAGTATACACATAAGATACAGAGAACATACAGTATATACATAAGATACAGAGAACATACAGTATACACATAAGATACAGAGAACATACTGTATACACATAAGATACAGAGAACATACAGTATACACATAAGATACAGAGAACATACAGTATACACATAAGATACAGAGAACATACAGTATATACATAAGATACAGAGAACATACAGTATACACATAAGATACAGAGAACATACAGTATATACATAAGATACAGAGAACATACAGTATATACATAAGATACAGAGAACATACAGTATACACATAAGATACAGAGAACATACAGTATACACATAAGATACAGAGAACATACAGTATACACATAAGATACAGAGAACATACAGTATACACATAAGATAAAGAGAACATACAGTATATACATAAGATAAAGAGAACATACAGTATATACATAAGATACAGAGAACATACAGTATATACATAAGATACAGAGAACATACAGTATATACATAAGATACAGAGAACATACAGTATATACATAAGATACAGAGAACATACAGTATACATGGGATCGAACGATAGCACCAGCTCATTGCGACAGACCACATTCAACAAAGAAACAGCCTCAAACATCGCCAGTGCTCAAAATCACGTAATTGTAGCCCAGAGCGCCGGAGGCTGT
Organism: Gastrophryne carolinensis; assembly: GCA_027917425.1. Taxonomy (NCBI): domain Eukaryota; kingdom Metazoa; phylum Chordata; class Amphibia; order Anura; family Microhylidae; genus Gastrophryne; species Gastrophryne carolinensis. Next base: position 434,226,583 of record CM051239.1, read on the forward strand.
GTGATTAAAGTCTGTTTTTGAACATGCATCCACTAGTAACAAAGCGAAAACACATGGAATGACATTGTTATAACATTGTAACATAAACACTTTAATACCAGACATGTGAGGAAAATTCTGCATAAAAATATTATTAATGCAAAAAGTTTTCATAAATGTCATTTTCTTGCCCAGGAAACATGTCAGAAAGTTTGTGTTTTTTTTAGGGAAAAAAATGGGATCAGGAAAGTGATTTAAGGATCGTCCATAGAAATGTATGGGAGACGCCAGGTAGCGACAGGTAAGACGTGGCGCTCTGCAAGGCTGAACGCCGACGCTGTTCGCTGAGGCTGTGATAATGATGAATCGGACGCTACATGGCGCTGTTCTAGTCGCTCACCAGATTCGGCTTCATAAATGTGTAATTGCTGCCGTGTCCGGCGTTCACCTGGCGCTACCTGACGCTACCTGGCGCTATCCCTTCATGAATAAGGCCCTTGATTTTGCCACTGAAGCCACGCCCACCCAGCAGATATCAGACTGCGGATTTGCTCCAATCTGCCGGCTGACATGACAAGCCCCGGCTTCCCTCTGGCCTGCGGCAGGCCCCCGCCCCCAGCCTATCTGAATGGGGGATGCGGACACAGGCCTCGGGATAAATAGAGATGCCTCGGGGGTAGGCAAGTGGCCGGTCCTGGAGTATTTCTGAACCACTTTAAAACCCTGAAAACCCTCTCAGCTCTAAAAGATGCCAGGGCTGGCCGCTAGCCTATAGCGTGTGCCGCCCCTGGGGTCGCCGGTAAACTCACCTTTTATGGCGGGGGCCGCAATGCTGTGATAACCGGCGTCGCATCCCCGGCTTCTCTGCGGCTGTGCGCACTCTCACGCTAGGGATGGGCCGGCTTCGGCAGTGGAACAACCAGAGTTTTTTTATTATACCGGACCGCCGCCGAGCCAAGTGCAGGTGCTGGGGCTGGAGAGGTGGGTAGGGTGGTCTGGGGTTAAAAAAAAAAGGAGGTTTGATCCACTTTAAAGATAAACTTCGGAGGGCCCTGCAGCTGAGTTCCACTCCTTGGGGCACCCCCCGAATTGGGATGCCCCAATTTGTAAAATACCCTGGATCCACTCACCTACTCCCAGAGCCCTCAAGCCAGTAGGACCAGGGTAAGGTGAGTTGGTATAGTGGCCTGGGCGGTTTCACACATCAAACCTGGGATAGGCAAAATCCTGGGTTTTGGTCCATTTTAATTACTAAAAAAAAGTTTACTGTATGAGCCGTCAAGGGCCCCATCTAACGTTTTCACTGAGGCCCCTTCACATTCATATCTGACCTTTCTGAATGGGGCCAAGGCCAGAAGGTGGGTGGGGGATGCGGCTGGTGGCGCGCTCGGCTACCTTTCTACGCCGTTCGGCTGCTTAGCCATCAATGGAGCTAAAGGGAGTCGAGTGTAAGCGAGCGTGCCAATTGGCTGGGGCGCGCCGCTCAGCCAATCAGTACACTCGCCCTCACCTGAGCGACAGGAAGGTGAGTGTATGGGGTGACCTGGGGATGCCGCTGCATAGAGGAACAACTTCTTATTATATCTTCCCAGAGGTATTTAGTGTATTTGCAGTTCGACCATAAGTGACTCACCGTTGCCAGGTCATCTATTTATTATAGTCACATTGTTACATGGCGCGATTGAAGTGCTACATCTAGCGTTACAAGTAGAACTGAATGTAATACACATTAATGCCTAAACTAATGTCCACCAGGTTCATGCATACCACTAAATAAAAGTGAGCCTGCGCTACAGCCCCGTACCCCACACACCCACAGCTCCTCACCCCCACAGCCCCTCACCCCCACAGCACCACACACCCACAGCACCACACACCCACAGCCCCACACACCCACAGCTCCACACACCCACAGCTTCTCACCCCCACAGCTCCACACACCCACAGCACCACACACCCACAGCCCCACACACCCACAGCTTCTCACCCCCACAGCTCCACACACCCACAGCTCCTCACCCCCACACACCCACAGCACCACACACCCACAGCCCCACACACCCACAGCCCCACACACCCACAGCTCCTCACCCCCACACACCCACAGCTCCACACACCCACAGCCCCTCACCCCCACACACCCACAGCTCCTCACCCCCACACACCCACAGCTCCTCACCCCCCCAGCCCCACACACCCACAGCCCCTCACCCCCCCAGCCCCACACACCCACAGCTCCTCACCGCCACACACAAACAGCTCCTCACCCCCACACACCCACAGCTCCTCACCCCCACAGCCCCACAAACCCCCAGCCCCTCACCCCCACAGCCCCACACACCCACATCCCCTCACCCCCACACACCCACAGCCCCTCACACCCACAGCCCCACACACCCACAGCCCCTCACCCCCACACACTCACAGCCCCACACACCCACAGCTCCTCACCGCCACACACCCACAGCCCCACACACCCACAGCTCCTCACCCCCACAGCTCCTCACCCCCACACACCCACAGCTCCTCACCCCCCCAGCCCCACACACCCCCAGCCCCACACACCCACAGCCCCACACACCCACAGCTTCTCACCCCCACAGCTCCACACCCCCACAGCCCCTCACCCCCACACACCCACAGCTCCTCACCCCCCCAGCCCCACACACCCCCAGCCCCACACACCCACAGCCCCACACACCCACAGCTCCTCACCGCCACACACAAACAGCTCCTCACCCCCACACACCCACAGCTCCTCACCCCCACAGCCCCACAAACCCCCAGCCCCTCACCCCCACAGCCCCACACACCCACATCCCCTCACCCCCACACACCCACAGCCCCTCACACCCACAGCCCCACACACCCACAGCCCCTCACCCCCACACACTCACAGCCCCACACACCCACAGCTCCTCACCGCCACACACCCACAGCCCCACACACCCACAGCTCCTCACCCCCACAGCTCCTCACCCCCACACACCCACAGCTCCACACACCCACAGCCCCACACACCCACAGCTTCTCACCCCCACAGCTCCACACACCCACAGCCCCTCACCCCCACACACCCACAGCTCCTCACCCCCCCAGCCCCACACACCCCCAGCCCCACACACCCACAGCCCCACACACCCACAGCTCCTCACCGCCACACACAAACAGCTCCTCACCCCCACACACCCACAGCTCCTCACCCCCACAGCCCCACAAACCCACAGCTCCTCACCGCCACACACAAACAGCTCCTCACCCCCACACACCCACAGCCCCTCACCCCCACAGCCCCACACACCCACAGCCCCTCACCCCCACACACCCACAGCCCCTCACACCCACAGCCCCTCACACCCACAGCCCCTCACCCCCACACACTCACAGCCCCTCACACCCACAGCCCCACACACCCACAGCCCCTCACCCCCACACACCCACAGCCCCTCACACCCACAGCCCCACACACCCACAGCCCCTCACCCCCACACACTCACAGCCCCTCACACCCACAGCCCCACACACCCACAGCCCCACACACCCACACACTCACAGCCCCACACACCCACAGCTCCTCACCCCCACACACCCACAGCCCCACACACCCACAGCTCCTCACCCCCACAGCCCCACAAACCCACAGCCCCTCACCCCCACAGCCCCACACACCCACAGCCCCTCACCCCCACACACCCACAGCCCCTCACACCCACAGCCCCACACACCCACACACCCACAGCCCCTCACCCCCACACACTCACAGCCCCACACACCCACAGCTCCTCACCCCCACACACCCACAGCCCCACACACCCACAGCTCCTCACCCCCACACACCCACAGCCCCACACACCCACAGCTCCTCACCCCCACAAACAATGGCATAACTAAATATGACGAAAAAAGTGTTTCTTCTGAATAAGCATTTTCATGCAGATTTGTGGTAATAAATAGATTCTTCCCTAAAACACCACAAAAGTAAAAAAAAAAAAATCACCAGTGGTTTTCCCCCTGGCTCTGATGGCGGCTCTGGCGTCCTCCTCTTTATGGCATCATTCGGTTCACGAGTCCACCATGATTCCAGGTTGTAAACCCTTCCTGGTCAGTCACAGGGATGGGGACGAGCTAGATTGCCCAAGCGCCCCCGGTCATTACCCTGCAGCCAGCCCACAAACCCACAGCCGCGCACCCACACACTTGCAACCAGTGGCGGACTAGGGCCAAAAAATAGGCCCATGGCCCAGCCCGAAACTCCTCGCTGAGGCCCCCCCCCCCCAACCATAATGCTGGGGCTATATCATTGAGGGTTGGGGTTCCCTGGCTTGTGGGTACAGTGGGGCTGAGTACAGGGGGATGAGAGGGAGATTAAGGGGCTGGGATTGAATGTGGGTTTTAAAAGCAGCAGCCCAACTGGCCCCAAAGCAGTGCATCACAGTCCATCCCTGCTTGCAACCAAGCACACCTACCTTCACACCTGCACTGACCCCTGCCAGGAATGCACACAAACAAATGTGCCTAGCGCCAGGTACCGACAGATGAGCGTCTGTAGCGAGGCAATGAGAGCGACCGCTAGTAGTCGCTGTGTTTCGCTGTTTCAGAGCGTCAGAGCATCTCAGTCGCTGGTCAGCATTTATGAATATATTGTGGGCGTTGCTCTAACATCAGTATAGCGCTGTATGGGAGCGAACTGTAGCCCCAGATCAGTGCGACCAACTCACACCATATTCATCAAAAAAACAGCCCCACACAGCAAAATCGGGTCGCTGTAGCCCAGAGCACCAGACGCTGTGTGATTAAAGTCTGTATTTGAACACATATCCAGCAGTTACAAAGCGAAAACATATGAAATTACATTGTAATATAACACTGGGACAACACTTTAATACCAGACCTGTAATGACAATTCTGCATAAAAACATTATAAATCCCAAAAAGTTTTCAAAAATGGCTTTAAATAAGCCAGGAGACGTCACACAATGATTTGATAATTAAAAAAAAATAAATAAATAAATAAAAGAAAACCTTGTTTAAAGAGAATAAAAGTAACATTCATTGAAATGTATGGGAGAGCGACAGGTAGCGACAGGTAATACCAGAGCGCCGGCGCTATACGCTGAGCCGTCTGTGATGATGAATCAGTCGCTACGTGTCGCTCACCAGATTCGCTTTGATAAATGTGGTATTGCGTACAGCGCCCGGTGGTCACCGTTCGCTACCTGCCATTACCTGTCGTTGCCAGTTATTACCTGGCGCTATGGCTTGATGAATAAAGCCCTGTGTGTAAACTGGTGGCAGCCTGGAAGCAAATTCGCTGTCAACCGCCAGCCAAAGAGAAGCGAGGACTGTGCCGGACACCGGAGGACGTTCCACGCCGGGTCAAGAAAGAAGAGAAAGAAGCATGCTTCACCCCCACACACACCTGTATGCCCCTATACAACCACACTATGACCCCACACCCCCACATTTGCTCATCACCATACAAACACAGCTGCGCTTCCCCCTACGATTCGCTGTCAACTGCCAGCCAAGGAAAACCGCTGACTGTTCTGAACACCGGAGGATGGACCACGACGGGTCAAGAAAGAAGAGGAGACCACTCGCTGGATGAACAGGACGACACCGGAATCACCTCCGCCACCAATGGTGTTTTACGTTAATTATTATTATTATTCTTTAGCGCTTCGTTAAAAAATCTGATCCAGAACAAAACAAATTTCTTGGGGAAGAATTGTAATATATATATATATTTTTTTAAATTTATTTATTTATTTATTTATTTTTCTTCGAAATGGAACAAAACCTGAGAATTTAACTTTCCAGGGATTTGTTCCATGCCCCAATTTGTGAGAACCCCCCCCCCCTCTTGAGTTTGCCCCTTAAAACCAGTGCTGTGGAGTCGGAGTCTGAGGAAATTTTAGTCAATGCACAATGCACCGACTCCGACTCCTACTAAATTTTGATTTAGCAAGTTTAAATGTCCCAATTCACAAAAAGTTAAAATTAATGACTTCTCTATTGTAAGAATAAAGAGCAATGCATGCAGTGCCTCACGTAACCGCAAAACGAACACGTTAAGTGACCGTGAAGAAGCGTGCTTTTCATGTGCTTCACTATATGGCACGCAACGCACAATTAGAAGCGGCAATACTTATACTTTGCATAGTGTTGTGTTCTGCTGTTACAGGGAACCCATGGGTAACCTAGAGGCCGATTCATTAATAGCGCCAGGTAGCGACAGATGAGCGACAGTAGCGTTATTTTCACAGCGCCCGCTAGTATTCGCTGTGCTTGGGCGTTGTTCGGCTGTTGACAGCGTCTCAGTCGGTGTGCGGTAATGTTGAATACGGGGTTAGGAGTCGCTGTTTGACAGGTTCCGCGCTGTATGGGAGCGCATGACAGCGAACGGCCATAGCGAACGGCTCCCAGCATATTCATTAACAAATCATGTTCCTAAAATTCTCGCGCTGTGAAATGCATGTTTAAACCCCAGAGCGCTGGCGGCGATGGGTTAAAAGTAGTTTTTTAACCCCCAAACAACCATATTTTTAGAAAAAAAAAAAACATGTTTTTCAAAACATTTTGTAATATGAATACATTAATATCAGACCCGTAATATCAATTCTTCACAATTTTTTACCTTAAAAAAAAATCTAACATTGCAGAAGTGGTCACAGAATTTTTGACATTTAAAAAAAAAAAAAAAAAAAAAAAAAATTCATAGCAATTAATTATGAATATTTAAAGATTGTTCCATTGAAATGCATTGGAGAGCGCCAGGTAGCGAGAGGTCATACCTGTCGCTGTTCAAGGTCGCTCGCTGGCGCTGTGGGGTGAGCCAGGAATAATGATGAATGATTCGCTATCTGGCGCTCTGTCAGTCGCTAAGCAGGATCGGCTTCATAAATGTGTGATTGCGGAGGGGAGCCGGCGTTCTCGTGGCGGTGAGCGGCATTACCGTTCGCTCACCATTCGCTACCTGGCGCTATCCCTTGTTAAATAAGGGCCTTAGCCTCTCACTGATAAGGGATTAAGTAAATATGTTTTTTGCAGGACTAGAGACACTTGTATAAGTGAAGGGAATGGAGGATCAATAGTTCAAGACTGAAGCTGTACCATTGGAAAAAACTGCTGTCATTCAGCAAAAGGCTATAAAAACTTGTAAACTTCGATTGTTAGCTTAAACTTTAAACATGACTATGGGATTCTACTAGGGAAATCATGTTTTATAATAAAGGCCCCTTTCTGGATCCTCCCACTGCCCTATCTTCAGCAGAAGATCAGCACACAGAAAGGAGAAGGCAGCTTCTGCCCAACTACCTCTCTCTGCTAGAAGTAATGACATGTATGTTGCCTTTCTTTCCTTCAAGGAATGTATAAAATACATCCACATATTAATACAGAGGAGTCGGAGTCGGGGAGTCGGAGTTGGAGTCGGAAGTACAAAAAACTGAGGAGTCGGAACATTTATCTACCGAATCCACAGCCCTGCTTAAAACTGCTAATGGCGCATGTGCGGACTCTTTTCCAGTCAGAGCCCTTTGCAGTGTTTACATCCTTTGGCAACAAGCTCTGATTGCCCCTCAATGGGGATCATGAGTTCGCACTCCCACCACCTTCTATAACTGCGGGTACGTTAATTATCATTATTCTATAGCGCTTTGTTAAGAAATTGATCCAGAACAAAATGAATTTCTTGGGGAAGAGAAATGTTCTCATCACTATTGGCGACATTCTTGCAATCGTTGTCCAGGTCAGTGACCTCAGGTGACCTCGGGCCATGTCCAGCTTCAGTTTTTGTCATGGAGGCTGTTTGCGACGGTTGCAGAGCAACACAACAACCCAAACTCCCCAAACCGCCGGCCATTCACCAGAAAACACACACCACCACCTTCTACACTGTCCCACTAGAATTTACAATGACAGTAATTGTTATCTGCACAAGGATCACATCAGTGTTTGTGATGCTCTTGTTGGTTTTCATGGAGACAGCTTGGTGTAACCACCTGTAGTTGTATATATATGGGGCCCGGGACATCTCCTCCATACATCTCCCCCATACATCTCCTCGATACATCTCCTCGATACATCTCCCCCATACATTGCCTCGATACATCTCCTCGATACATCTCCTCCATACATCTCCTCCATACGTCTCCTCCATACATCTCCTCGATACATCTCCTCCATACATCTCCTCGATACATCTCCTCAATACATCTCCCCCATACATCTCCTCGATACATCTCCTCGATACGTCTCCTCCATACGTCTCCTCCATACGTCTCCTCCATACGTCTCCTCCATACGACTCCTCCATACATCTCCTCCATACATCTCCTCCATACGACTCATCGGGGTTTACAATGGCGGCCTACACAAGCTTCCTCCTGGTGGCGGCTCTCTGCTTGGGGACAGGTAAGCGATCACTCATACAACACGGATCTGTTACATTATTACATGACTTGTCTGTGTATGTTGAGATTTGGGTCAAAGTTGAATTCTACCCAAATTGTCGGTTGGGTTTGGGCATAATTTATAGTACAATGCAAAATGGGGGACCCTTAAGCAGGGTGTAGCTAGGGAGGAGCACTTGCCCCGGGTGCAGCAGGTTGGGGGGGGGGGTGCCAAAGAGGGGCCTCAGAACAGGTGGGGGGTGCCAGTTTGAATCTTCGCCCCAGGTGCCAGAATGCCTAGCTACTCCCCTGCCTTAAGCTGTAGCCCCTATGTTGGTTGTTGGACTACCTGGTTCCCAGCTGGTACCTACATAAGACCAGGGGCATTTGTGGCCTAGAGGTTAGGAAGTGGCCTTGTGACGGGGAGGCCGATTCATTAATAGCGCCAGGTAGCGACAGATGAGCGCCAGTAGCGTGATTTTCACAGCGCCAGCTAGTATTCGCTGTGCTTGGCCGGGGTTTTCTTGTTGACAGCGACTCAGTCGGTGTGCGGTAATGTTGAATACGGGCTTAGGGGTCGCTGTTTCACAGGTTCAGCGTTGTATGGGTGCGCCTGACAGCGAATGGCCAGAGCGAACGGCTTGCTGCAGATTCATTAACAAATCACGCTCCGAATTTTTTAGCGCTGTGAATTCCTTGTTTAAACCCCAGAGCGCTGGCGGCGATGGATTTAAAATAGTTTTTAACCCCCAAACAACCATATTTTTTTATTGTAAAATTATACAAGTTTTTATAAACATTTTGTAATATGAATACATGAATATCAGACCTGTAATATCAATTCTGCACAAAATCATTTTTTTTTTTTTTTACCTTAAAAAAAAAAACCTAACATTGCAGAAGTGGTCACAGAATTTTTGACATAAAAAAAAAAAAAAAACAAAAAAACCATTAATAGCAATTAATTATGATTATTTAAAGATTGCTCCATTGAAATGCATTGGAGAGCGCCAGGGAGCGACAGGTCATACCTGGCGCTGTGATGGGATTAGCAGCGGCGCTGTTCGTTGCAGTCGGCTACATGATGAATCCCGCGCTAGCCGACGCTCTCGCCGGCGCTAGCCTCATTTAGCGGGATAAATGCGTCACTGTGGCCGACGCCGGGCGTACTTGAGTCGGTAGCCGCCGTTAGCTGGCGGGACCTGGCGCTCGTCAGACACTACCTGGCGCTATCGCTTGATGAATAAGGGCATAAGACATGATTAAGTGCTCTTGAGCAAAGCACGTAACCTCCCAACTGCTCCGCTGCTGCAGTAATTAGGGCAGCCCACCGCTCCAGGCATGTGTGAACCCACTGCAGGGATGGGCTAAATGCAAAGGAAAAAATTCCTATGTGTGCACAATCATGCAGTAGCCAACTATGGGGTTTATTCATCAAAGGCTAGCACCAGGTAGCGCTTCGTAGCGGCAGGCAGCGTCTGGTGAACGCCGGGCGCTGTACGCAAAACCACATTTATGAAAGCGAATCTGGTGAGCGCCTCTAACAGCGCCATGTAGCGTCCGATTCATCATTACAGGAGGCTCAGCGTATATTGCTGGCGCTCTACCTTCCAGAGCGCCATGTATTACCTGTCGCTACCTGTCGCTCTCCCATACATTTCAATGGACGTTCCTTTTCTTCTGTTTAAACAGGGTTTTTTGTTTTAATTTTTATTTTCTCTCAAATCATTGTGTGACCTCTCCTGGCCTAGAAAGAGTCATTTTTGAAAACTTTTTTGACTTTTTATATTTTTATGCAGAATTGTCATTACAGGTCTGACACTAAAGTGTTATAACAATGTCATTCCATGTGTTTTCGCTTTGTTACTGGTGGATATGTGTTCAAAAACAGAATTTAATCACACAGCGTCTGTCGCTCTATGCTACAGCGACCAGATCCAGAGCGCCGACGCTGTGTGTCTGTTTTTTTGTTGAATATGGTGTGAGTCGCTGAGAGTCGGTCGCACTGAGCTGGCG